>JADRCD010208058.1:20355-36854 GCA_019843815.1 Montemys delectorum | reverse complement strand
AAAAAAAAAAAAGGAAGAACTGTATAAATGTCTGTGTATTTTTGCTTTCTTCCTGCCTAGTTGATAGCTGACAAGATTGAATCTCTCTCCTATCTGTATAACACCGTGAGGTACGGCTGTTTTCTGGAAAGCAGGATAACTATGAAGTTTCTTTAAAACATTTTTTGGGGCCAGAGCTGAGGACTGAGCCCCAGGTCTAGTTCATGATGAATCAGCTCACATTCTCGTTTGAATTACAGAAGAGCAAGTAACATAGCCTCCTGTGCAAGTGAAACAGAGTAGCTGAGCGGCTCTGGGGAAGCTCCTTACCTCTCCGGGCCCAATTTCTGTGAAATAAGGAATGCATCTTCTACCTCTGTTTCTGTTTCTGGATTCTAACGACACACTAGAGACGCCTTTTTTTTTTTTTCCCCTTTCACATGTTGCTTTCAGGAAGATTTTTTTTCTACCTAGTCTTTTTAAAAAGACCAGTTTTTGCAAAAATGTACAATTAATTTTACCATCTTTACCATTTTAGTTTTTATTTCTCGTCTTGTAAAATGGAAAGCTGTCTTCAAAATAAATATCTCTCCATCCTGTCTGTCCCCAGCCCATGCCACCCACGGTTCCATGCTCTGGCCCCATGGACTTAATGCTTCATATCCACAGGATGAGAGGAGTCATATGTAGTTGTCCTTTTGTGCCCGTCTCATTGCTCTTCCTACAATGTCCTGGGGCTTCACCCTGTTGTAGCATGAGGAGTAGTTGCCTTCCTTTTAGAGGCCTGAGTAATGATCCTCAGAAAAAGAGAGGAAAGAGAAAGAAGAGAAACCCTTCTCTTGGTGCTTGGTGGCAGATCATAAATTTAAAGGGTGAAACAGGCCTTGAAGTCCAATCTATTTTTAAAGATGGAAGTTGAGGGCCAGAGCCGGTAAGAGGGCCATGGCAAGCTACCTCAAAGCTTAGTGAGACTCTCTGGGGCACACACACTCTGTGTATGGAGGGAGAAGGTGGCATCTGCAGAGGAGGACTTTTATATGATTCTGGCCATATAGGTTTAAAGAGCACTGGGCAGAAGGAAAAATAGCTCTGAAGAGTCTCACATACACCTTGAGTGTAGGGTAAAGACCCTTGGAATGGGGGTAGGCACAAGGTGCCTAGCACACTGAGAAGGAGCCTGGCATAAAGGGCATAGAAGGAGGAACCTCATAGAAACTCAAGGATGTGGAAAGCCCCGGCTCAGAAAAGTACTAGTGAACAAGAACAACACCTCTGCCCTGCAAGTTCAATTATTTTTGATTGTTTGATTTCTAATGCCCATGAGTGAACTTTCAGTGAATGAATCTCCATCTTTACTGTCCTCTCTCCTAGGCACTGAAAAGGAGACAAAGGCTCTGGGAGGGCATCATCCGGAACTAAAGGCAGGCCCGTCTCAGAGGCGACATGCCAGCCTGAAGGGACAGGGTGATACCACTCTGTCATATTCAAGTACTCTCAGTTTGGGGCAGGATGTGACTAGCAAAAGTAGGGCGCAGGGATGACTGAAAAGGGAGGGATTCTTCTGTGGGGAGAAGGAAGGAGAAGGCCTGGATTCCTTGCCCACCTGCAGGTAGTGTGGGCCTGGGAACTTGGAGGCAAGTCTGCCTTGGCCAGAGCCATATGCTGGTGAGTCCAAAGACTGGAGTATTGCTAATGTGACTCTCCCAACCTGGTTAATTCTAACACGAGGAAGCTCTGTTTCAGAAGATTTATCCATAGGGGCATTGGGCAACCCATTCTATAATTATATATGCATAGACGTGGATATATGTTTTCGAGACTCCCAGAAAGTAGTCCTACATACCCATAGGAACTCTAATTTGATACTCATTTATTCTGAGAGACTTTGTTTTCTGCGAACTAACTCTTCAAAGCTTTGTAGAGAGAGCAGAAGCCACGTTTGTGGTGGACACAATTTCCCTTCTTTCCCTTGCTCCAATTCCTGCCTGGCTATAAAGCTATCAGGCTCATTTCCATATCAAACAAAAAGAAGGCAGGAAAATAGTCCCCTGACCGACATAAAAAGACACATTACTGGAGATTGTCTAAGAACTTGTTTTTATGGCCAAAATTAGCAAATTATTCACAGTAATAGGTGAGTCAGATGACAATGGTGTTTAAGAGAACAAAGCCACTCATCTTGGACTCCCGACCTCAAATCCGCCCCAAGGCAGGTCCCCAGCTGCTAGAACATCTCTGTGAAGGGCCAGCCAAGAGGCTATTAAAAAAAAAGAAAGAAAAAAAAGGAAACATAGAGCCAGGAAGTCCGCCACTTACCCAGCTTCAGCTACCGGAAAATGCATTCCAGGGTTTATCCGTGCCCCTACCCCTTACTCCCACGTAGCCGCCCCCCCCCCTTTCCAGAAGCTCTGTGGGTGGTCCCAGGACTTACAAGAGGCTCCAATTTCACTAGTTTCTCAGGGAAATGGGGGAACCTTCAGTCATTCAGTAGCTGTTTTCTTCCTTTTGGGGTTTTAGAGACCAAGATAAAACCTGAGCCAGCCGCCATGCATAAACTGCTGATTATCGACCTGATTTTAATCCGGGGCAATTAACAAGCCACTTGAAACGTTGATATGCACTGGGGTGCAAGGTGTTAACACGCTTGGCACCCATCTGGAGGAAAACAGCCAGAATAGTTTGTCACAGGGTGAATCAGCATGGGTCAGCTGGGACTGGGACACAGGCACCCTCTGTGAAGGGGCTGTAGCTAAGGATGAAATCACAAGCCATGAAATAGGCCCTGAAATCTGGACCCTTAGGTAAAGAAACCATACTGGTCCCGGAGTATACGAGCGAGCGAGCGAAGGCCTTAGCATTCTAGAGACAACAGCAAGCTGTCCAAGCCAGTAAGCAATTCAAGACTGCGTGTTGCTTTGCTGGCTACCTCTGGCTTCCCATGACTATGTCTGCTGTCCCGGCTGGTCTCTCCAATCTTAGAGCTGTACATGTTGAAAATTTCCACTTCATTTAGTGACTTTGAGCGCTAAGCTGTTGGTGTGTATCAGTTGTTTCTTTTTATTGTTTTAGAGTGTTCCACTGTGTGTACCCATCCTGGTTCATTTATTTACTCCTCAAAGGACATTTTGGTTGTAAAAGTTTGGAGTGATTTCAAATAATTCCGCTGTAAACATCGTGTACAAGTGTGTAAGTACATGATTTTCACTTCATTTTCGTTCAACGTCTTCTAGAATTCCAATGAGAATCTTTTTTGGTCTATGGGCTGGAAAAATGATTCAGTGGTTGAATAAACTTTTTGTAATTGTGGAGAACATAGTGGCTCACAACCGCCCATCATTTTGGTTCTTTTCAGGCCCTATGCTTGTGGTGTAGAGACATATATGCCGGTAAAACACTTATATGCATTAAATAAATAAATATTTTTTAAAAAAGAAACATTTAACTTGAGAGAAAGTGAAGAAAGAGAGGTCACTTCTAAAAATCCCGACTATTTATGCAACCCTCCGTGTGACTGGGCTCTGGGTGCCTGCTTGGAGTTGAAGTCCTGGCTTTGCCACTTGATGGCGAAGCCTCCTCATGTCACAGATAGCTCAGTAACCCCAGCCCTGCCTGTAACATTATGGTGAGCATGCAGTGTAGACGTGCAGGTGTTACCTTGAAAGTATAGCTTCTGTGCTGGTGAGGTGGCTCAGCAGGTGAAGGCGCTTGCCGCCAAGCCTGATGACCCGAGTTTGCTCACTGGGATTCACGTGGTAGAAAGAGAGAACCAGCTTCTATAAGTTGACACTGAGTTTTAGACACACACACACACACACACACACACACAGAGAGAGAGAGAGAGAGAGAGAGAGAGAGAGAGAGAGAAACCCTACTATACACAAAATAAATAAATGTAATTTAAAGAACAACTCTATAGCTCTAAAAAGTAGTGCTGGCTATTACACTTCAAATCCAACATCATTCCTTCAGTCTAGTTAATTCCTGACTCCTCAGTTTCCATTACAATGGACACTGGCCAGAGTGATGGCTCATGACATTAATCCCAGCACTCAGGAGCAAGAGACAAGGTAGATGGAATTCTGAGTTCAAGGCCAGCCTAGTCTACAAAGTAAATTCTAGGTCAGCCAGGGATACACAGAGAAACCCTGTCTTGGGAGTGGGGGGATACTTTGGACCTTGCATGTCAGCCTTAATGAACTCTTCATTGATGCTCTGCTGAGGACTTTTTGCGTGGGCTAAGGTCTGAGGCTGGGTAGCACTGCTTTCTGAGAACCTTTCCATGGATTTTGCCCTCCAGTGTGCTGTAAGCTTTCACTTTCTGGGCATTAGAATGCCTCTTAGCCTGTGTCTGTGTTAGAGTGTGGTCTTCTCAGAGGCAGGGACTGTGGGTCTTGCTTACCACGAATCTTTGGTACCTCACCTCCTGTTTGTCATTAGGTCCTCATTAAATGCATATGAGTCAAGTTCCTGCTTATGTATGATAGCAAAGAGTTTACTACCCAGTTAGTTCCCCTAGAAGATCTAGCTGCAAGTGATGCAGAAGTCCTAGCTGCAAGTGATGCAGATAGCCTACCAGCCCTGGGGGCTGTTTACGATAAGATGTGGGAAACTATACCTGTGTTAGTTGCTGTCTGTGCTGTAACACAACACCTGACACAAACAGCTGATGTGAGGACCGGTTTATGTTGGCTCACGATTAAAAGATAAAATCTATCATACCGGGGCAGGCAAGGTGGCTGGGAGCTCTAGCAGTGGGTGCTTGTAGTAGCTGCATGCTGCATGGTACCCACTATGCAGAGGGAGCTCAGCTGTAATCAAAGTGGGACTTTATAACCTGGGGCCAACTTTCTCTAGCCACATGTTATCTCCTAAAGGTTCTGCAATTATTCAAAGTCTCACCATCAGCCAGGCAACAAGTCAAAGACACGAGCTTGTTCAGGACTTCAGGCCTGGATTCTGGGACCAGACTGAGTCCCAGGTCCTCCACTTACTACTGCTCTGTCTGTGACTGTTCACACTTTGCCCGCCTATGCTTCATTTCTTCATCCATAAAATTATGGCAATAGTGGTATTTACAACTTGGGTGAAGAGAATTAAAATAGCTCATAAACATAAGGGGGTTAGAATCATGAACATAACGAGATGTCCAGTGTTTAAGCACAGACACACAAATAAATAAGAGAGGGTTCTGTGAGATTCAGATGACAGCATAATTTGCTTCAAGTAAGGCTTCCTGAAGACTCTGCCTGCTATTTTAAAATGCCACGCTTGGGTAAATATGTAGAAAACAGCAAAGCTGTAGCAGAGAGCGGTGGGATGCCATGTAACCAGGCCTCTCAGGAAAGACCAGAAGTCATCACCATCTGATGTCTGCCTTGTGGCTGCATGAAAGGAAGTTGGGGGTATAGGTCCAGTTCCTGATGGGCAGGTGTTTAAACCCAGAGCCATCCTTATAGTTGGCACCCTTGGTGAGGACTCCGCAGACAGGAGAGGATTAAGTCAAGAGGAGACCAAATTGTCCTTCCACCTGGTGCTGGCACCAGCAGGACCAGGCTGAGGCGAGGAGGCAGGGGCTGAGCAGCTAGGGTTCAGACCTCTACTGTTCTCACTCATCCTTGCCTGCAGATTCAGAGAATCTGAAGTTCCGGTCCCCAGAGCAATCAATCCTCCAGTTTTCAAAGCACTGGTCCATCTGGCTGCAACTGTTTCAAAGAGTCACATGCAGCTCTTTTATTATCAAAAGAACAATGTAATTACTGCAAATTGTTAGTTCCTGAATTCTCCTGTCAGAAGTGAAATAAAAAAAGAGTCATTGCTGCAGGTATGGCCTATCCTTTAGATTTTATTTTGGTCAAAGAGAAGGGAATACTAGAATGAAAAGGAGTTTTGAAATATCTTATTCTTGTTTTTTTATTAGTAAAAGTTTAAAATTCATAAATTGTTATCAGTAGAGATTTTTCAGAAGTCAAGTAAGTATAGGTAAAACTAAGAACTTAAAAAATACCTCCCTCTGAGATGGAAATATAAGTGGTTATGAAATGATTATCTTTTAAACAACTGTAAGAAATGGTTTGTAAATAGAACAGCAAGGAGTTGAAAGTACAGCTCAGTTTCTAGAGTGCTAGCCTAGCATCCATGAAGCCCTGGGTGCCATTCCCAGTACTGCACAAAACAAAGTGTGGTGACACACACTCAAAAGGCAAAGACAGTAGAATTTTAAGTTCAAGGTCATCCTCAGCTAAATCTCAGGTTCAAGGCCATTCTGGGTCATGTGAGAACCAGTTTATCTGTCTGTCGTCTGTCTGTCTGTCCGTCTGACCATCTATCTACTTTTAAGTGACTGAAGATACTAATAGAGGGTGGTCGGTATTTTGTATATTTCAGAGGTTTATTTTTAATTATGTTTATTTGTGTTGTGTGTATGTACATGAGCATAGGTGTCTGTGGTTGTGAGCAACCCAATGTAGGTGCTGGGAATTGAACCCAGGGCCTCTGCAAGAGCAGCATGCCCTCTTAGCCACTAAGCTATATCTCCAGCCCCACCATGCCCTCTTAGCTCCTGAACCATCTCTGCATTCCTATGAACAGTACTCTCGGAGTGTTCTGTCTTCTCAGAGACAATGTTTTAAGGGCAGAGGATTTGGATTATAGCAACAAAATACTGGGTAGAAACTTAAAGAATAAAGTATTAACCTTGTGGGAATGTACAATCCCCCATCTCCCAGCCCACCCCAACCTTCAACCCCTGTCCGTGGGCTGAAGAAACGTATTGGAACCATGAGAGTACATCACTGTGCTCTCTTCTTGTGACTCAATGCTGACTTCTGGATCTTGCCTGGGAGACTGACAACTCACTGGGGCTTAGTGGAGCTTGGTGTGTAAGGCCTGCTCTAATGTGACACAGGACTGTTCAGCCAGTGCTCGGAGAACCATGTCAGTACCTCCTCTTATTGGCTTCATCTCCCCACCTCCACCCCAAACAGCCATCGGAGCCCGTAATCTGCTCAGATCATCCTATGGACAATGCATCCCTTTCTGCTCTAGCCCCTGGTTTCCCTTGCTAAAACTTCTCCCGTTGCACAGGCCCTTGTGAGACTTCAGGAGGGAGACAGTTCAAGATCTTAATTTAAAACAAGCCTAGCTAGTTGGGCCTCAGTGAGAGAAGGGGAGTTTAGTCTTGCTGGGACTAGACATCCCAAGGTAGGGTGGTACCCGAGGGGGGCTTTCTCCTTCTCCTCAGAGTAGGTGTGGGGGTAATGGGGAAGTCTAAGGATGGGACTGGGAGGAGAGGAGAGGGAGCTGTGATTGGGATGGAATATGAGTAAAAATCAGCAAAGCAAAACAAAACACCTAGTCTATCAGTTCTCCAGGGCCAGGTGCCACCTGATGGGCTGATGTCAGGGTCCTTAGGCCTCCAAAGCTGGGGGTGTATCCTTGGTGAGTATGACCTCACCAGAAGTGAACAACCCAGAAGCCCTGGGCGAAATCTCCATTCTTTCTTGCAAAAATCCACTTTTGGGTTTCACACCATTGTTCTTTTTTTTCTTTTTCTATTTATTGAAAATTCTAATGAAAACATTTACAGAATTAACTTCAGCCTGATTGTCTATCAGCTTACCCAGTGCTGCCCACACCTCCAAACTTACTGACTGGAAACTTGCCTCTAGTCCTCTGGTCTTTTGCTTAATTTTTGGTATAAATGTTCCCTTTTATTGCTATATAATTTACAGAAGTTTTAATTTCTAAGAATTTCACAATCATCCATTTCATAAGATGTGCCAAAAAGAATTTACTACCTTACTGTGCAGTTTATAAGATGTCTTCTTGAAATTGCCGGTGGGTCATGCTGATGCGTTCCCTCCCGGGAGCATAAAACAGAAAGGTTGCCACGCGGTCGTGGTGGCGCACGCCTTTATCGCAGCACTCAGAGGCAGAGGCAGGGGATCTTTCAGTTCAAGGCCAGCCTGGTCTACAGAGTGAGTTCTAGGACAGCCAGGGCTACACAGAGAAGCCCTGTCTTAATGCCCTCCTCTTCTCCTCCCCTTCCCCGCCCCCCCCCCACCTTTCCCCACAAAAAAACTATTAACCCAGGATTTGATGATTTACAAAGATTACACAGGAAAGCATTTGGGGATGAATTAACATATACTTAGGTCAGTCCCCCTATAGACAATATACATCTGAGGGGAGAAATATAGCCAGCTACTTTGCTTCCTTAATCGTTTCTTCTGTAACACTGACTGCTACATGTTTGGTGCAGGAAGACAAGCCTTAGCAGCTTTTAAGACTCTTCACCAGTCTGTTGGGAGATCGAAAATAGTAGCCATACCTATATTATAGGATACAGTTCAGTGAATGTCCATTATGAGCAAAAGCTGGGGTTTGATTCCCAGTCTGGAGGAAGATAAGTAGATTATTAAAAAGGTATTTTTGCACCAGGCTTTTTAAAAAACTTGATCCTTTGGAGCATCTGAAAATCTACATATTAATCTACTGTATGTCATGGCCATCATGCCCTGTGTTTGAGAACCTGGGTCGATTCTTGTTTTCTTGTTGCTGTTATATACAACACCAAGAATGACATGCTTTACATAGCCCTGCCCATTCTCCCAGAGAGGACTCCTATCTGTGAACTCGCCTGGCAAGGAGTAAAGGGGACTTTTTTTTTTTTTTTCCTTTTTCTTTTGTGATAAGGTCTCTCCTCTGTAGCCCAGGCTGACCTTGAACTTCCAATCTTTCTACCTCTGCTGACATCACAGGTGTGAAGTGATGGGAATGCCAGCGACCTTGTCAGAAAGCACCACACACTAGGCCCAAACAGTTCCAAGTAAGAGGTTTAATTGAGAGGGAGAGAGGGGGCAGTAGCTCGGAAAGAGAGGAGGGAGAGAGAGAGAGAGAGAAAGGAATGTTCCTTGTATTTATATGACTGGTGACATATGGCCAGGTAAGGGTGGGAGGTGATTTCAATGGATTCTGGGAATATGGTGGCAGTTGCTCTGGCAACAGGTCTCTGAGACCCGCCCATGAGTCACCACAGGCTTTGGATGCTAACATGAAGTGTCTTTGGCATTCTGCTTGGAAAGATCTCTCCACCTAAAAGTATAGGGCATTCACCCATTTTTCTCTTACTCCTTTAGATTAACTTAAAAATTTTTTAAATTTATATGTAAGCGCACTATAGCTGTCTTCAGACACTCCAGAAAGGGCGCCAGATCTCATTACGGATGGTCGTGAGCCACCATGTGGTTGCTGGGATTTGAACTCAGGTCCTTCGGAAGAGCAGTCAGTGTTCTTAACCACTGAGCCAACTCTCCAGCTCTCCTACTTTTTTATAACTGCCTTTCACGTGTCATGCAGAGCTCTCTTTCATCTATTCAGGACTTTTTAATGATGGCGTACTAATTGGCACCCTTAAGGAGCCCATTCTCCACTCTTCCTCACATTGCTGAGGGTCTTCGGAGTAGGGGTTCTGGCTGCCATTGTCCTCAACTGTCTTTTAGGAATGTTGCGGATGTGGAGAGCAGGGAAAGCCGTGCCCCCTTAGGAGCAGAGGATGTACAACTGCTACCTCAGTTATGCCGTATAGTGATGACATTGCCTCAGTTCGGGGCAAGCCCAGGCAAGCTTGTTTCCTGTTACGAAGGGATGAGTTCCTTAAGCATAGTTTTCCTCTCCTATTAATTCCTTCTGTGTGCAGGTTTGATCTTGCTTTGCACAGCACTCTCTGGGAATAGAGTACAGGAGATAGCTGCAAATACTGATCGATCCCTGGCAATGGCGTTACAGCCTTGTCTCTGCTTCAGGGAATTTGTGCTTTTATTATAATCTTCCACGATGTTGGAAATAACAAATTCAAGAGAGCAAGGAAACGAAGTGGCTTCCAATACACAACTCTGCAGAAAGGGACGCCAGTATAGAGAAAAGTCACAAAAGACTACCATGCTGATTTGGCCCAGGACAATTATTGGTAAATTTCCCCACCATGAGATATCCCTGTCTTTTTCTCATCTAGGCTGGAACTTCCCAAATCCCTCATCTCATTTGTTTAGGAAACAAAACCTTAGCTAATGAATAATTTGGGACTGGAGACTTACTGTCTTTTCCTGATCCTAAGTTCATTCATGTAGCAGATAACTAGCAACTTTCCAACATTTGAATCTGGGACAAGCGAGTGCCAGTCACCAGCTAGTGGGAGAGCCTGGATCCTCTTTCTTACCTGTAACTCTACAGAATTCTAAGTGTATCTCATACTAAAGTGAGCAATAGCAAATCTATTTCTTGTATCTAAGACCACACTGCAGGTTAACACAGTTGCTTGCGAGTACTTTGTGGGTCCCCCTGAAATGTACTTCTAGTGTCATTCACTGAGACACCTCTTGACCAATTTGAAATTTCATCTGTATCATCAAAAGTTACTGTTTACATTATAGCTTTCTTTCTTGTTCTATTCTCTTCTGTTACAAAACCCTATTTTGGAACCCTTATATCTTAACATTTGGCATAAATAACTTCTTTATTTTTTTCTTCTGATTTTCTTCTTTACCCATGTCCTGTCATCTTTAATATTCTTTGTCTGGCACACAGCACATATTCAGTGATATCTTTGGAATGACCTTAATTAAATTATTTTCGTGAAATACTTAGCCCCTTTTGAGTGTTTGTAATTATGTGCCTTACTGTAATGAAACTGGAGGTATATTTTCTTATACACAACCAGTTTTTAGCTAATCTGTTAAAACTTTTATTTGAATGTTAAGAATTTAGCTGTTTAGCCGGGGAGTGGTGGCATACTCTTTAATTCCAGCACTTAGGAGGCAGAGGCAGGCAGATTTCTGAGTTTGAGGCCAGCCTTGTCTAAAAGTGAATTTCAGGACAGCCAAGGCTACACAGAGAAACCCTGTCTCGAAAAACCAAAGCAAAAAAAAAAAAAAAAAAGAGAGAGAGAGAGAGAGAGAGAGAAGAAAAAAAAAGAATTTAATTTTTTACTGATCATATGGTTTAAGAAAATAATTTATTAAGTACCTAATATAAAGAGTTCTTGCACGTTTTCTTTTTATTTCAGTTACTTTGCTGTCTGAAGAACTGAGAAAATAATGTTTTCTGACAATCCCAAAGAACTTCATAGTTTTGCTTTTTTTTTTTTTTTTGGCAAGAGTTCTTTGTGTAGCTTTGGCTGTCCTGGAACTCACTCTGTAGACCAGGCTATCCTGGAACCCACAGAGATCTGCCTGCTTCTGCCTCTTGAGTGCTAGGATTAAAGGTATGCCCCACCACTGCCCCACTAATTTACCTTTTAATGGGCTCAATGATCTGTAATCCTTTGCTCTTGAATGAAATATTGCTTTTATTTTTGTTAGGAAGGTTACAGTTTTCTGACATTAAGTATGACATTTATTTATGAGGGTGCGTTGTATTAATTATTAATGCTACTCAAATTGCCCTGCTGGCAGCAACATACGTTGCTTAGCACCCACCAAAATGCTTACATGCAGCCTTTTTTTTTTGGTTTTTCAAGACAGGGTTTCTCTGTGTAGCCCTGGCTGTCCTGGAACTCACTCTGTAGATCAGGCTGGCCTCGAACTCAGAAATTCACCTGCCTCTGCCTCCCAAATGCTGGGATTAAAGGCATGCGCCACCACTGCCTGGCATACATGCAGCCTATTTTAATATGCCTTAAACAGCGCAATAGTTGGGCCACTCTCAAATCTTTACGTTGCTAACACCTTCCCTCCAACACTTCTGAATTATTACTTACTAAAATCTAAATTCCATTTTTACTATCCTAGACTCAAATTGATAGGGGCAGTTGGGGCCACTCTTCCCCGACTCCTGCATGGCTGTATACTCTTGCTTCACCTGCTCTCAGGTCTGATCTTTCCGCTTTCCTGGCATGGTGATTCTGAATTCCTCTTTTTCCCTAGGTTCCCTTGCCCCAGAAATCTAAAGTCTCCCTCTGTCTTTCTACCCAACCACTGGTCACTGGCAACTTTACCAATCAGAGCCGAGTTTTATGTCACTAGATGAATCCTAGAGGTGAGTGTTGTTTATGTCTTTTTCTATGGGCTACTCTACTTGTCACCTCTTGGGTGACAGTCACTGATGGTGGTCCATGTGACATTCTAAAGGTGAAGTGGCCATACATGGGACAGAATGTGTTCTGTGGATAGGTGTCTACAGCTGGGGAGGCTGTACCTCACTAACAGAAAGCCTATATAAATTTCCCTGAAAGCATTAAAGGATTAAAGGTGACAGATAGCCCTAAACCTCCTGCTTTACTTATCTTGGATCACCTGTTTACTTGATACTGGGACAGAGTGGAAATACATGTGTATATGTTATAAAAACTCATATATTACACACACAGACATATATGTATATATATATATACACACATATACATATACACAGAGATATGTATATATGTGCATATAAAACATGTGTGTATATTCAGTTGGGTTTTATATGAATCATTTTATTTTTTTCCTTTTATATTCAAGATAAAACATATTTCTATATTTTGGAAGATGGGACAGAATTGTGTTGTTTTTTTTTTTATTTGATGTGGTACCTGCAAGTGGTTCACATAGGCATAAAGGTTTGGAAATTTTGGAGGTAAAGAGTGGAAGCAATTGAGAGTGTGTGCCTTCTAGCCATAAGATAAATCTAGTTTGCAGATAGGTTTGATGCATCTTATAAAGTTCTGTTTCTTTATTTTTTTTATTTGAAACTGCTCATTCCCTAAACTTAGTATAGTACTCTGTATTATGTAAGAAAATGTATATTAATCATCGTATCTTTGTCACCACCCGGAACTTTGAAACTTGTTTAAGATGCCAACATAACTAACTGTCCAGAAAGAAGGAAGGAAGCAGAAGGGAAGCAGAACATTTGCTAGGTACTAGGTGCCGGGTCTCAAAACCCAGGACAAAGAGCTAACTGAGGTGCTCGGTAACCAATCGCAGCCAGGTTCTCCCAGCATCCTTCACTCCCTACCTGTCCCAGGCTCCTCCTGGCTGGCATGCCTCACCCCTACCCCTAACTTCTCCACCTCAGGAACTAGGCTAGGCTCTCCCTTTCCTGTTTCCCCAGCTTCTCTGAATCTTATAACCCAGTCATTTTACCTTTTGGCCTCTCCACCTTCTGGCCCCTTGACTCCTGGCTCTCCCTTCTCCTTCCCCCATCTCCTTACATGGTGCGACTAAAGCTCATGTTCACACTGGAGTCTCTCAGATGTCCCTACCTCTGCTCTCCCTTTTATCTATAATAAACCATCTCCTCCACCATACACAGGAACAGCCATGTCTTTTTTATTTCTTACTTTCTTTTTCCCATTCACTAGGCTTTTTGTTGTTGTTGTTCATTTGTTTTTGATTTTGAGAAAAAGTCTCACTGTACAGCTCTGGCTAGCCTGGAGCTTGCTATGTAAACCATGCTGGCCTCAAACAGAGGTTCACCTGCTTCTGCCTCTCAAGTGCTGGGATGAATGGTGTGCGTCACTATATCCTGCCTTACTAGATACTTTTAACTTAGGAGGATCATGCTTTAGTGAGGGTCTTGTTCAACTGAGAGAAAACTTTTACAGGAAAAAAGGGTCAGATTCTTTGATAAGCGTCACCTGGATGAACTTGCAATTGCTTCTGTCATTCTTGAAAGTGGAAATTATCCTTGTCCCAAATTTAATTGCCTAGCCAGTCTATGTAATTTCCCAAGTTGCCAGATACAACAGTTTGTCAAGTGGGAATGGCTATTTTTCAGACAGGAATCATTGATAATTGTAAAAATAAATAAATAAATAAATAAATAAATAAATGGAAAGAAAAAGAAAGGAAGGAAGGTAGAATAAAAGGGGATGGGGTAAGAGTTGAATTTGGAGTGTACTGGCTAGTTTTGTGTGTCAACTTGACACAGGCTGGAGTTATCACAGAGAAGGGAGCTTCAGTTGGGGAAGTGCCTCCATGAGTCCCAGCTGTGGGGCATTTTCTCAATTAGTGACCAACTGGGGAGGGCCCCTTGTGGGTGGTGCCATCTCTGGGCTGGAAGTCTTGGGTTCTATAAGAGAGCAGGCTGAGCAAGCCAGGAGGAAGCAAGCCAGTAAGGAACATCCCTCCATGGCCTCTGCATCAGCTCCTGCTTCCTGACCTGCTTGAGTTCCAGTCCTGACTTCCTCTGGTGATCAACAGCCATGTGGAAGTAAGCTGAATAAACCCTTTCCTCCCCAACTTGCTTCTTGGTCATGATGTTTGTGCAGGAATAGAAATCCTGACTAAGACAGAGAGGAAGGAAGGAAGGAAGGATGCAAGGGGATGGGGTAAGAGTTGAATTTGGAGCATCTGGAGAGAATCTTGGTAAAGTTCACTATTAAAAATTGCCATTTTATTGGGATGTATATGAGAGGGGGAGATGTTTTAGAAAATATTTAAAGCTCCAAAGCCAAACCTCTTTGATTGTGTTCTGACATGAGGTAGAGAAATCTAAGTCATTTTGGACTAATTATGCTAATTGAGAGGAAGTTACCCTTTCATTGGTCAGAACAAAGTGTTTACCTTCTGTGAGTGCTACCCATGAGAGTGCCTCAAAGTACTGTGCATTTGCCAAGGAATATTATATAGCCAGCGTCTCTTTCTGAAAGACAAATGAATGTCTCAGATAAAAAAGAATGAGACAAAACCCATTTTCAGCCATCAAATCATTAATTTGACTTTGTTGCGGTTGCCTTAAAACAAAAACAAAAACAAGACAATGATTTGGACAGCTACGTTTGTTCCTCTAACTTTTTGTGTTTCCAGGCTTTAAAGCTTGGCAAAGACAATTTGGGACAGATTTCTTTATTTTCTCCTCTGGCCTAAAACAAAAAAATCCCCCACTCTTCAAACTGTTACCACCGAAGAGTTTATTAAATGGCTGAAAAAGACAGCTGGTCCCACCATCTGTTAAAAATTTTCAGGGGCCAAATAAAACAGGTTACACCTTTTGCCATGCCAAGTCTTGCGATGCCCCCTTCCTCTCACAGCCTGGGGAGGGCTAATCTGAATTTCACGCTCTGATTTTGCCGGTTGCTCACGTCTGGGCTTCTTCTGGGCGCTTCTTCTGGCAGCTACTGTAACTTCTCTTTCTGAGTTTCACAGCGATTGATTCTCACATTTCAAGCGGACTCCTTTGTAACCTATTACCCTACACCTATCATACTTACGCCCTGAGACCTGAGGGAAATCTACAGATATCTAACTAATTTCTGACTTTTTGAGCCAAAGGGGAGAGCCAGAAGTAGGTTTCTGTTGTTTTTGCAGCCATTTTTTTTGGGGGGGGCCTATAAATGCTAATGGAGGTAATTCAGATTTTGGAACAAAGGCTGAGCTCACCACACACTGCAGGTGTGAAAGGTTTGAAACAAAAGCAATGCTAACCCTAATGGTATTTCTTGTCATTAACAATTCTTTGATGTTCACACAGGAGCCTCCCTTTTATCTTTTAGTTTCGTAGCCATCTTTGTTAACACGCAGCTCAATTGAATCTTCCCCCCCCCCCCCTTTCCCACCTCCTCCTGGCCTTTAAAGACATCTGCAAAATGTTTATGCTAAGTTAGGTTCCACTCCATCTTTTTAGTAGCAAGGCACAGTAAAATGAGATAAAGCTTGTGAGGTTATTATTAAAACATCAGTAAGTTTCTATCATTAAGCTGAAGGGGAAGATCAATAAAAACGGAGCACTTAATGTTACTTTAATAAGGATGAGTTTCCTGTAACAGGATCTGGATTAACGTTAGTATCGCCGAAGCGGACTTTCACAATAAAGACCTTGCTGTGATCTGAAGAGGTTGACTTTCTTTTAGGCAATTAGACACTTTTCGAATACTTCGAATGTACTTGATCTGTTATTTCCTGTTTTTTTTTTTTTTGAAAGTCTTCACGGTGGACATATTTTAAGATTTTCCTCTCCTCTAGCCTTTTCTTCTGAGTGTCAGCTCTTGGCAGGCTGCCAAAGGCTTCTGAAAGCTGCTTTGCCTCCTGCCCACTTCGCACCAGGAGAAGGAGGCGAGATGACAGGGAGTCAGTCTGCAGCTTCAGAAGAGTCGCTTTAACTTGTTTTGATGACAGGGGAATGTAGAGAGCAGTCAACACTCCATAATGTGCCGGCCGGAGAGACTGAGCAACAGGACAGAGGACCCTGCAGCAGGGCAAAGTAGACTCATATGTTTTACACCCAATATACTCCAGCTGATCTCTTTGCTGGTATTCTTTTTGCTGTCTTTAACAAAGCACAAACCTTGTTTTACTAATTATTTTGTTTCTTGAGGCAGGGTTTTATCATATAGCGCTGGCTAGCCTAGAACTCAGTATGTAGAACTGGCTGGCCTTGAGCCCTAAGAAATTGCTCTTATCTCTGCCTCCCAAGTAGTGGGATTACTGGCTAGAACCACACCATACTGGGTTTCAGAGATTCTATTCACTGCTTCTGACATAACACATCTTCATGCTCTCTCTCTCTCTCTCTCTCTCTCTCTCTCTCTCTCTCTCTCTCTC
>JADRCD010208058.1:0-11092 GCA_019843815.1 Montemys delectorum | reverse complement strand
TTCTTCTTCTTCTTCTTCTTCTTCTTCTTCTTCTTCTTCTTCTTCTTTGTTTTTGTTTTTGTTTTTGTCGAGACAGAGTTTCTCTGTGTAGCCCTGGCTGTCCTGGAGCTCACTCTATAGACCAGGCTGGCCTCGAACTCAGAAACCTGCCTGCTTCTGCCTCCCGAGTGCTGGGATTAAAGGCGTGCGCCACCATTGCCCAGCAGAAAACCCTTCTTAAGATCGGGAATGAACAATAAATGCCATATAATAGGAAAATACTGAAGATTTCTCTTAGGGATTAGGAAAGAGACAAGAGTACCACCCATCAACCTTCCTACTTTAGTACTTTAGTTTAATATTAAACTGGAAAGCTCACTCATTCAATATAGCAGTCCAATCCCTAAAAAGGGCTCAGATTCCTAGCCTCTACCTGTCTGTCCTGACCAATGTCACTGACTTTGCATGTTCTCCAGTCATTCATTGAATCTGGGCCATACTGTGATTTGCTTTGTTTACAGGAATATGGTAGAATTGACACTGTACCAGCTCTGAGACAACCCCACCACCCCTCCTTGCCTCCTCCTTCTTTTCCCAGATCTCTTATATTCTGCCACTGCCTGACCATGTGTACCCACTAAGCTGACCCAGCTCTCTCTGCTATACCCCAGTATGTGAACTCCCCAGATTGGCCAAGTTGCTTAGCTGTTCTGCAGCTAATTGCAGATAGACACATGACTAGCTAAAATCAATAGCGATATTCAGATACCCCAGAGACTTGTGAGAAATATGTGCTTGTTTCGAGGTAGACTGTAAAGTAACAGCCAAATGATACAGACAGTAACTCAAGACTATCAGGCAAGAACGAAAATTGATGATTACAGATGATACACTTGTGTGTATAGAAAACCGAGCAGTATCTATAGACATGATTGAAATGAATGGATCCATTTAGCAAAACTGTTGAGGACCTCAAAAACAAAAAACAAAAAACAAAAACATTTCTTTAAAAACAAGTAACAAATAGAAAATTTTTTTTCCTTTTAAAAAATCCCAAAATATTTTAGAGGGCTTAAGGATAAGTCAATGGTCCAGAGCACTCATTGCCCTTGCCCAGGACTCATTTGGCTTCCCAACACCCAAGTGGTAGCTCACAACCATATGGAACTCCAGTTCCAGGGAATCTGATATCTTTTTCTGGTCTCAGTGGCCATCATGCATACTCATAGTACCGGACATATAAGGCAAAACGTACATAAATGATAAAGATTTAAAACAATATTTTAAACAGTAACCAGTAAATTACACGAGGTGTGCAGAAATAAAACTAATGAAATTGCTAAAACATTTTTCCTGTATGATTTTTAAAAAATCATTACAGAGAGAAGAAACATTTGGATAAAACAAAAGGTTATGAGAACTTCAATATGGCTTCACTCATGCCATTGAAGGAGGAGAAGCTCATGGAGGTTAAACTTGAAGAGCTGCCAAACTGGATCTTGATGCGGGATTTCACCTCCAGTGGCATTGCAGGAGCCTTTTGGAGAGGGTATGACCAGTATTACAACAAATACATCAATGTTCGGAACGGTAGCATCTCGGGGATTAACATGGCACTGGCAGCCTATGTGGTTTTCAGCTACGGCATTTCTTACAAGGAACTCAAACATGAGCGGGACACAAGTACCACTGAAGAGGGGTTGCTGGAGGGCACTGCATGTCCAAGGATAACTGCCTGCCCCACTCTGACCTAGGAAGAATTCAACTGGCTAAACCGTCATACCCTGATTGAGAACTAGTGTACAATAAAAGGTGACTAGTTCAAAAAACAAAACAAAACCAACCAACCAACCAAACAAACAAAAGGTTACAACCACATTTGTGGATTGAAAAGATTCCTATAGTGGGCCAGGTATAGCGGCACAAGCCTTTAAGACAGAGGCAGGTAGATCTCCTTGAGTTAAAGCCAACTTGGTTTATATAGTGAGTCCTAGGACAACCAGAACTATGTAGAGACCCTGTCTTAAAAAACCAAATTAAGCCAAGCCAAACCAAACAAGATAATAAACAAACAACCCAAGAAAGCAAAACAAAAAGATCCCTTCAGTGAAGATGTCCATTCCTTCCAGTTTGCAGATTCCAGATAATTCCAAAGTCATCTCATTTGTTTTTCTCCCCAGCCATTGACTACAAAACAAAAAAGAGCCAGACTAATGAAGTATCCTTTAAGAGAAAAGGAGTGTAGAGAATTTGCTCTTCCCTGTGCTAGAGTGTATAGTAAATGCATATTACTTCAAGGAAGGTAGACATTAGAAAAGTGGGTAGAATTTAGAATCTAGAAACAGACTTAGGAGCACTTGATTCATGTCATGTTAGTGTTTTAGAGCGCTAGGAAAGGCCTTCTCACCAAACAGGGCCAAAGCAGTCACTGTCCGTGTCGAATGCATAAGTGTTCTGGTTGAGTGGAATGGAAGTGAGAGAGGAGACCATCACTATGAGGAGTTTCTGAAGGAAAATACCTGTGATATTTCTAACCCAGATGGAAAAGACTAACAAATTGTGCTATTAAAATTACACATTTACTATTTTCCATCAAAGGCATTTTAAGAGACTGAAAAGCAAGCCACCTCAAGGAGAAAGTATTTGCAATGCATCACCAACTGTGCGCGGTCATATGTTTTCCTTAAATTACATAAAGCTAATCCAATTAAAATGGGTGGGTCTACCACAAAGGAATTTATCTAAGATGGCTACAAAACACATGGAATTGTGCAATGCCACTATTAATGAAGGACATGTAAGTTATAGTCACAGTGAGATTCTAATAGAGATGAATCAGAATTCCTAGATGAAAAAGTCTCTAATAGTACAAGTTGGCATGAATGCAAGACAATCAAGGACACCGTTAAGTCACTAGTGGCATTATAGATTGGTCCAGCCACTCTAGAGAACAGTTGGCAGTGGCTAGCCAAGTAAAAAGGCACATGCTTTACTGCATTTCAGTTCTAATCCTAGGATCATGGCTCACAGAAAAGCATGTGAGTAGATACCAGTAGACATACACGCAGTGATGCTCACAGCAGCAATTTCCAAAATAGGCCCAATTTGGAAACAACTTACATCTTCCCATTAAAAGAATAGCATTGTTAGTTTTCACACACTAGAACACTACACACTCATGAAAACACCCAAGTCATATTTACGTCCTACGATAGAGGCGTGCAGCATCAATGCAACATTAGATGAAAGAAATAAGATCTGAAGGATTTCTTATTATGTGATTCCCTTTATATGTAACTCCCCAAAGCCATCCAGGGTAGTGGCACACACCTGCACTCTTAGCACTCAGACAGCTTTGAGTGAGGATGATCCTATGTCTGAGGCCAGTCTAGGATGCTTAGAGAGAAGCAGTCTCAGAAAACAAAGCTATCAAAGTCCCCAAGATTTAATCACAGGAGACAAAGCCTAACTACAGAGCTTAGGGACACATGCAAGCTCTAATCAGTCAAGAAAGTCTTTCTGGTTAAGGTCATGAATGAGTTTGTGTGTGTCTGGGGAAGTGCAGGGCCTAGGGAGAGAAGGGGGCCTCCTAGTGTTACTGGATTATTCTAGAGAACACTCTGTTCTAGACCTTGTGTGGTAGTCGCACTGAAATACTTCATTCAGTCTTCTAGTCTGTGCACACACAGCTGGGTCTGCAGTGCATATTTTACAAAAGTTTCTACACCCAGAATCATTTCTGGTTCTTTGGATATTAACTTGCAGCCTGCTGCTTTTATTTATATTAGAGTTATTCATATGGATGCTACTGAAGGTGGATAGATCAAAAGAGTAATGCTTAATTATATACGGTAAGGTCTAAAAGGTAGTCGAGGTGAATGTAATAAAATAGTACT
Source organism: Montemys delectorum (assembly GCA_019843815.1). Taxonomy (NCBI): domain Eukaryota; kingdom Metazoa; phylum Chordata; class Mammalia; order Rodentia; family Muridae; genus Montemys; species Montemys delectorum. Next base: position 7,217 of record JADRCD010208058.1, on the reverse strand, counting down.
GGAAAAGGCAGAGGAAGGAGAAGAGGAAATAGATCATAAGGGAGAGCATAAATATTATCTAAATGATGAATAAAGATAGATTTTGTTGTGGAAACATGATAGAGGGGACTAATACAAACGTAGATGGTATAGTCTACTGCACACCTAGGCCGTATTGTATAGCTTATGTTTTGCTACACGTTCACAAAGACACGCAAACTATATTTACATCCCACTCTGTAGGAGATGCAAGTTGTGCAGCTAGTCCACTGCTGACCATCATACCTTTCTGTGACAACTGTGCTTAGAGAGTGGTGGGAATCGTTAGAAGAGCTGGAAGTAATGTTTGTTTCTTTGGCCTACAGTTCTGTAGTCCAAGCTGGCCTTAACCTGACATCCTCACGGCGCGGCCTCTCAAGGTGCTGAGATTATAGGCTGTAACACTATGCCTGGCTAGACTCAGAAATGATATTTTAAAGGATTGCTTCTTATGGGGGAGGTCTGAGATCTCTTATACAGATATAGACTATACCATCTATGTTTCTGGATTATTGCTTTTGCTTTATTTTTTAGCCAGGTGGTTATTGTTTTGATAAAAATGAAGCCCCAGGTTATAATATATTATCATCAACTTGAGGTAAGAATCCTGCTGAGTGCACAGCACTCTGAACAGGCCAAGAGAAAAGTCTGCAGTCCACTTTCCTCACACTATCTTTGACACCAACCAGTTTCAAAACTACTGCCTGGAGTGACAGCTGTACCATTAATTATTACAGAGCCTCTGAGTTAGGATTTAGGGATTCTTTCTTTATTTCTTTTTCTTTTAACCTTTATTCATAGACACATTTTAGTGAAAAAGAAACAAGGCAGATTTACAGTTACATTGTATGTGGACATACAGGAAGTTATGAATATTTTTATCAACAGTTTGAAAAAGTTTCATCAAAGTAGATTAATCAGTGATAAAAGTGGAATTTCCGAAGGCACTCAGAGAAAATCTGTATGTTCTAGGCTTTTTCTCTCCCTCTTATCTCTTCATCTTTCTTGTTCTGGGTATTAAACCCTGCACATGCAAGTACTCGATCACAGAATTACCCTAAGCATTCTTTCTTAAGCAGCTAAGTTGATTTGTTTTGTCTGCTCTTCTGCTCTATTCTCACAGCATAGAAACATTACCTTTTCAACAAAGCTCTGGAAAAATCCAAGATTTATCTTTTTTTTTTTTAAAAGCACACTTTATCTACTAAAATTGTCTATAACTGGTTTTTTTAAATAATATTATAATTTCTGAGCTCTTTAAATGTCTCTGCTGTGGAACTTTGTCCTCCGGGCATGATGTAGCCATTGTCCTCTTGAAGTCAAAGCAAGACTGGGCTCACTAGCATTTCTCTTGTGGAAGCAGGAAAGGTGTACAAGGTTGTGTATAAGACTCTGCTTCTCCCTGTGGGGTCAGCTGTTGCTATGGAGATAGCTATTCTCTGGTGGTATAGCTTCCCATGCCTGCCTCTGTAAGCAACCCTACAGCCATGCTTCTGTCTGTAATTCCAGTTATTTTTATCTTAGATTTATTTATTTTATTATATATATATGAGTACCCTGCTTGTATGTATGTGTGTGTGTATGTATGTATGTGCACTACATGTGTTCCTTATGTGCACTACATGTGTGCCTTGTTCAGAAGAGTGTATCAGTTCTCCTGGAACTGGAGTTACAGGTCTTTGAGAGCTGACATGTGGGTGCTGGGAACTGAACCCAGGTCTTCTGCAAGAGCAAGTGCGCTTAGCCTCTGTCCCATCCTTCCAGCCTCAGGAAGCCTGGTTAAACCCACTGCTTCAGCAGGCTAGACTTGAGTGGATTCTTTTCTTCTGTCTGTCACAGTAGTCTTATTTGGTGGGTAAAGAGGTTGGTCCACGTCTCCGTGGGAAAAGTTAGCGCACCAACCTCCCTTAATTGTTTCTGTTCAGAATATATTTACTTGTGCCCTCTGTTAAAGAAAAAAAAAAAAACCCTGACAATAGCATTTTTTCTATATTTTAAAGTATTTTTCTGAAATCAACAAAGTATTTTAGAGAAAGAAAATATTAAGACTGTCTGCTCTAGAGGACCCTTCATGCAGGTTCTCTTATAGCACATAGCAACCTCCCATATTGTTCTTGCAGGTATGTGCTCGAGAAAGCTGCTTGTACTGAATTGCATTATGACATCATATAATATCATTAAACAGGAATAGCTCAACCTTGGACAAAACATCAGAACTTATCTGTGAGAAAAGTGGTTACTCATGTATCACATATAACTGAAAGAAACTGCCTGCCAGCCATACCGCTGTAGATAAATGCAATCTCTCCATTCTTTTTTATGCCCCAGGTGTCCACCTCTTAGGCCCTGAGCTAGATCTGAGTAACACAGAGATGGACAAGATGGGATGTCTCTTCTGCTATGTCTCATATCTTGTGGAGACAGCTGGCCAGGGAATGCAGATACAAAATCAGGTGGCCTGCATTTAGACCCCAGTTCTCCTGCTTTTCATTGCTGGAGTGACTGGGTTCTCTTGGGAAGCTAGAATAATCCGGTGAAGTCTTTTTCAACATGACAATGCGCAACAGAGGCATTCATTTTGCCATGTAGAAAGCATCTGAAAGATGATGCTGACTTTTGTGTCTAAGCATAAATCATGGGACACTCTTCCTGGAAACAGCATCCTCAGCAAGGAAACCCTGACCCAGGAGGAAGTAGATGTCAAAAGCACAGCAAATAGATGGATCGAGGGGAGGGGTAGAGAAGAATAGAAAGGAGATTGGTGGTTTCCACTTGGTGAGAAACACAGACAATTTATCAGATTCCATGGCTGGCCTGTGGTGGGTCTGTCCGCACTCTCCTTAGCTGTCAGGAGCCTAAAGGACTGAATTATCTTGGCAGAGGTGTTCTCAAGGGATGAAGAGAATGTAGGTTCTGTGATTCAGGCTGTAGGGCAGGTGAAGGGGAGCAAGAGACAGAATCTTCAGGAATTTGTTGAGTTGTTCAGCAAGGTTTAGGGCCCAGATTGTGTCCAAAGAAGCTAACCCCAGCACAGTGCCTTCTTCTTAGATGATCAGTTACCATGGTTGCGGTTACCTGGGACACACTGGGGCAACTCAGTGTTGAGCAAAGGAGTCTTCTCTGGGTGATGAGGAAAAGAAGAAAGGGTTGATGGAGTGGGCTTCCTCAGGGGCACAGGCCCCAGGGGACAGGCATTTGTAATATTGGTCTTCCCCATCCAGTACTTTGATTTGTCTGCAACAAAGAAAAGAGAATTTTCAACAGGCAAAATCACACAAATACCACGATCATTCCTGGTGTACCTAAAGTTGTACGGTTGGTTGGACCGAGCTCCATCCTGACCAGCTCTGAATGTCCCTATCTCTAGGGAGTAGCTTGGGTCTGATAACGAAGCTTTTCACTTTTCTGGGCCTTGGTAAGTAGTGCCTAAATGTTGTAGTCTTATTGTGACTTGATTTTTATGTGGTAAAGTCTGTCTCCTTCTGGTGTCCTTGAGAGACAGGCCTGCCCCTTACCTGCCTCAGTTCAGAATGATGCGAACTATTGCTGGTATTTCTGTCCTCCACTGTGAGGCTGACAAATGGATGGACCAGGTACTCCTCCTTGCAAGTGTTAAGCCTGGGGAAGTGTTAAGCATGATAGAAGCACCTGTCTACACTCAGAAACACGCTCATACTTGTAGAAGGAAAGTCTTATACAACTTTCTGCCGATCTTCAATTATGAGTATAATTCCTTGGAATGGTCAGGAGAATAACGTGTATTATTGGGTGACAATTTCAGCCTTTTTGGACAGAGTGGATTCAAGTTTTGCATGTACTTGCTACTGTGGAAAAGAATCACTAGTGTCAATCCGGTGGCAATCTGGGTGGGGTATTTTTAGACACCTCTCTGGAAAGTTTTGCCTTTTCTGTGATATCGCAAAGGACCTCATCTGTTTACAGTTGCTGAAAACTAAGAAGACAGATATTTACCCAAGTTTTCTTGGCTTCCTCTGGCTCCCTTGATATTCTAGAGTTCCCTGTGGATAGGGCCAAGAACACACAGTCAAAGAAAAGCACCAAGTCGTTAATTTTTAATTCAAAGTGATTTTGTGTTGAATGCAAGCAGATGCTGATAATATCAGAAGTCACAGCATAATTTTTTTGATCAAAGGGCTCAAGTGAGCCTGATGAAGCATGCATCTTGCTCGTCTTTGATAAACCACATCAATTATTCACCGTGAAGGCAGACATCCTGACATGAAAGCAACAGATAAAGAGCCTAAGCACATGTTCACGAGGAGAGCAGAAGAGAGTGGGGGTGGGGCTGGAGGGGCTGGAACAGGTATTAATAACAGAATTATTAACTGGAAACAAAGCCGGTAAAACGGCTTTACGGCCACTTTGAACTCACGTTTAACTGGTTATAGTACATGGTGTCCTCGGGGCTACTCAACATTTTGGGCTGCTGACACCGTCTGCGAGGTGCTCGCTGCTTCTGTGAGAGACCTTCTTCTGAACCTGCAGACAAGGAAACTTCACTGCAAGCCTTGCCAGGAGCCGGGAGAAGGAACTGGGAAATGGGTCTTCATGTAAATATACTTGATAGAAGCCATGTCCTGTTTTAATAAAGCTTTGCTACTTGTAGGAACAATGTCATCCCAATCCCCCCAACACACACACACACACACACACACACACACACACACACACTCACACTCACGGGGGCAGGGATGGACAGACGGACAGACAGGAATCAATAATCATAAGCAGGGGATTGGCATCCATAACTTTGGGGCATATTTCCAACCCAAATCATCTGGCCAGGGTGACAGAGAGCAAATTGCTTTGTCCACACCTCTGAGGCAGGAGCTGGTTGGTGGCCAGCCTCTGCCTGGAGAGTACCTGGAGTAAGAAAGCCCATTAGGAACAACAAAGCAATTTGGCACTGCTCATACCACATTTCTGGTGAGAGTTCAAAGACATCTGGAGCACACATACTCCAGGGGAGAGCACATCTTTCAGTGGGATGCACTTTAGGGGAACACGGCTTGATCTAGTGTTTACTGAAGTGCTTTGAACCATGCCACTGATCCATGTGGTCTCTGGAGGTGACATAAGGGAGGAGGAGAGGGATGACTGCTTGATTTCATGGGGCAGACTCTCCCGGTTAGCCTTAATTTCAAATCCTGGACCTAGAGTGCCCTGGAAATTAAGAAACCCCATGGCAGAGAAGCCGTGGTTTGTTTCCCTTCTAAGCAAATGATTTTTGTGGACTCTGCTGGCCCTTTGGTTGGATATCTGAGTGAAGGTTCAGTGGTTCAGCCTAGAGAGATGGCTCAATGATTAAGAATTTGCTACTCTACAGAGTACCTGATTAGTTCCCAGATTTTATGTTAGGAAGCCTACAACTACCTGTAGCTACAGGACAATTGGATGCTCTGATCTTGGACACTCACACTCATGTACACACACACACACACACACACACACACACTTAAATTTTTTAAATCTTAAAAAGTAAAAAGGCTCAGTAATTTTAACTTCTTGTCAACATACACACCTAGCAAAGGATTTTATCCTAGACTCTCATAGGATAGCAAAGATGGTATTTCTTGGACAGAATGTTTATGATAAACTAATTACTCACAAGAAGAGTTGGGGGCATGGAGAGAGGGCTAAGTGGTTAAAAGTACTCACTGGCTACTCTCAAAGAAGACCCAGGTTTAATTCCCAGCATCCACATGGTGGCTCACCGTCATCTATGACTGTTCCCAGAGGCTCTGACACCCTCTTCTGACCTCTGATGGCAATATACACAAGGTGCATAGACACATACATGCAGGCAAAGTACACATACACACAAAATTTCTACTTTGGGTAAAAATTATAGAGAAAATTTTTCTTATACATTTTTGTATGCTGTTTTCTAAAATCTAAAAACTAACTGGTATATAAAACCATTAAAATGTACACATTACTAGGTTGCCATATGATGGTTCTGTGTATACACCAGGGAATATTTAAGTTAGGTCAAGCATAGCTACTATCTCAGATACTTAACATTATTTCTATAAGGGGGAAAACGTTCCTACTCCCCTCTTCTGACTCTGAAGTACACAGTGGATTGCTGTGGCATGTAGACTTTCATACTCCTATTTGAACTGTATTCACTGATTAATGCTCTCTCCCTCTCTTCCTCCTTCTGTGTCTTCTGGACTTTGATAGCCAACGGTTCCACTCTTTGTGATAAACTCCTATTTATCCCACGCACCAATGGCAGATGTGGTCTTTGCCTTTTTTACTTCGAATAATCACACCCAGTTCTAGCTATCTTGTTTAAACTTTAGTGCTTCACTCTTTGCTATAGCTGAGTAGAATTCTAGTGTGCATATGGACCACGTTCTTTTCAGCATCACCTGGTGGATACTTATGTTGTTTTCATTTCTTGGTAATTGTGAATAGTGTTTTAAAGGATGTAGGATTGACACAGTGACATCATTTGTTTTGGGTAGATAGCCTGTAGAAAAATTGCTATATCATGTAGTATTTTGTGACCCTCCCCCAGCCAAGAGCGGGCTGTCTCAGACCTTGCCTTGCCACAAACAGCCACGCCTCTCTCCAAGTTCCTTCTAATAGCCACGTCTCTCTCCAAGTTCCTGTTATGCCAGAACTCCCGCCTCCGCCTCCAGAGACTGAACTTGAAGATGCTGATTGGGCCACGTGATGTTGGCAGACTGAGGACAAGGTTTTGCCTGACTGCTTGTTATACATGGCAGACTGAAAGCAGACCATGCCTTGGTCCCATTTTTTATTTCCTCTCCCCGTCTAGTTCCCTTTATCCTTTAAGCTCCTACTTCTCTTCCAGAAAACATGTTCATATGTGGCTGCAGGCAGCTACAGTATTTTTTATTTAAAATTTAATTATTAGTATGTATATGGGTGTTTTGCCTGCATGTCTGTCCACTGTGTGTGTGTCAGGTAGCCACTGAGGAGGCCAGAAGAAGGCTGTGGATTCCCTGAAACTGGAATTACAGATAGTTCTGAGCTGCCATATGGATGCTAGGAACCAAACCCAGGTCCCCCGGAGAAGCAACAAGTGCTCTTAACCACTGAGCCATCTTGCCAGCCCTTTTCTGTAGATTCTTTTGGTAACTATCTATTTAGGTTTATTAGTATTATTTTACATTTCCGTAGGTATATATGCATGCATGTATGAA
>JADRCD010208057.1:0-13610 GCA_019843815.1 Montemys delectorum | reverse complement strand
GCAAGAACATAGTTTAATTGTTTTAAACCCCAGAGATCTTTACTGAAATGTATGCTGTGTAAGAAACTTTGAACAGAGTTTACAATTCAAGGTTTTTGGGTTGATTTTTTTTTTTAAAAATGAGACAAAGGATGAGAATGAAATGCTTACTGTGCGATGGCTTTGTTTAGTGTCAACCTGCAAAAAGCAAGCCCTGGAAAAATGTGAGGTGCAGAATATGTACCAAAGACCACATGATGTTGGAAGAAAATCTTCAGGACCTTGAGTAAGCAACCTTGACAAGTATTTACATTTCAAGGTAAACTTGGGGGCTGTGTATGTCTAAGGGGCATGGTCATGTTCGATGATAAAGAGTATCTCTTTATATATGTACAGTGATTTTTTTTTTTAATATTATATTAGTTAAATAGCAATGGATTCTGCATGGGGCCACGTGGTATTAGGGTGTTTATACAACTTAAATTTGTACTTTGAAAGTACTACAGTCAATGATTTTTCTCATAAAAGTTATGTCTCAGGACTGGATAACCAATGGGGATGATCTTTGCCGGTGACCATTTTTCCTGTTCTCAGCATTCCCTATCTGTCCTTCTTTCTTTGTTTAGGTTTGATGCCAGGAGGCTCTTCCCTTCCATGTTAACTAATCCACCTGTGTCCTCATTGTTCAGGGAGAAGATGGACAAAAGAAAGGGAAGGGGAGGGTTTTGTAATTATGATTTCAAATCAATTATTGAAAAATTATGCAATTGGTTCCAGGGTTCACTTTATTAATGCACACAGAAACAAACCATGCTGTTAAAAGGTCTATGCCACAAGGTAATTTTCACATTGCTTTATAGAAATCAATAGGCAAATACATAGGATGTTAATATTTACATACCATTTTTTATATTCATTAGACAACTTGCAGAACATTCTTAGCACTGGCTTTCTCCCTTCTCTGCTTTCTTTCTTTCTGATCTGCGCTCTCCACAGATCTCTAGACAGCTCTCTTTATTTTCTGCTTGAGACAGTTCTGGAAGCTTTTCTCTCTTGCTATTCTCAAAAGAAATTCTCTGGGTAGCTCATCTCCTGCAGATCATAATCCTAGTCTTTTATTTTACATGTCAATTTAGTCCTTTACTCCAGGTTCTATTTTGATTATCCTATGAATCAGCTTTCTATGTCACCAGCCTCTTAATTCTTAGGACAGGTGCAAGCACACCTTTTCTTTTAACATTGCAGAAGATTTCAGAGGTTTGCCAGCCAGGGTTGAGCATAGATGCTAGCTAGCTGGGTGGGACCTGTTCCTGAAATTACCATTTCTACCACACCTGGGGCCTGACCTTGAACTCCGGAATCTACCTGCTTTGTTATCTACCTGTGTTAGTATTTTTTTTTTTTTTTGACAAGCTGGCTCATAGTGTGTCTGCCTTTCTTCCTTTAGATTTGTGAAGCCCTCAGTATTCATATTTCATCTTTATTTTTTGCATAGTTGAGAAATTATATATTTTTGAAGACATGGTTCAAGAGTTCTTTTCCACACCCTTAATGACTATCCTAAAGGTTCCAGCATTTATACAATTTTGCTAAGACATTAGCCACACCATCACCTCCTGGACTCCGGCTGTCTGATTATCACGGAGTCATTAACATTAACTTAGAGGATGTTCCTTAAAGGAGGAAATGTAAGTATGTACATTATTCTACAAATAAGTCTTATGCCCTTGGCAGTCTTAAACACTCTTGGAAGCCTGCATCCACTGTCCCTGTCCCAGAGATGGGAACCTTGTCATTCTGTCCCCACCAAGGCCATGCTGGACTCTGCCAGGTTTATTGATAATAAAACTAAAATCATTTCTAGTCAGTTGAAAAGACTTCTTGGGGAGGAAGAAACCAAACAAGTGTTTTGCATAAGAATGACGCAGATAATAATAGTAACTGGAGGGTTTTGAAGAAAAGAGAAGATTACAAAAGGATATGATGAAAATAAAGTCGAAAGTTTCATGAGAAAGATATGCAACGGTGTAGTTCAAAATTAATACTAAAAATAGGAAATGGATAGTTTTGATATTTGAGTTATTTAACTGACTGAAATGTTTTTCAAAATTAGTTCCTCTCTTTTACAGGCATCTTTTATATGTTTATGTTTGTTTGTTTGCTTGTTTTTTTCTCGCTGGAAAATGAAGTAAGCCAGTGACCATAGTCCTTGTGCTTTAACATGAGGATTTTTTGTTGTTGTTGTTGTTGTTGTTGTTGCTGCTTGGCCCTCTGAAATCATAACTGCTCTGAAGTGGCTTGTCAGCTTTCAGTATTTTGTCTATCAATCTATGAGCGTTCAATATTGATTTCTTATTTTTAATTTATTATTCCAGAGGAGTTCTTCCAGTAATATATGATCCCTCTTGTTCAATTAACTGCAAGATTTAACACACATTCAGTTGATTAATAAAAAAATAACAATTTCTTGTTACCTTTGAATCACTATTCAACAGATTCCCTTTAGTTTACACAGTTCTGGAATAGACAGTAAAAGACTGTAGTAAAATAGACAGTAAAAGCATGTCACAAAAGAAATCAACCAATAATACAGAATATGACCAAATTGTGGTTATTACTTTCATTACCACATTTATTCCTTTGGATTCTACTTCCTACATATATAATTAAAGCAGCATCAAGTTCTATATACTTTTTGAGAAAAGTGGTATATATGTTCATTGATGTATGCCCAAACCTTTAATAATTGAGAGCCTATGAATAAGGCTTGACAAGAATTAAAGTATTTTTTACATTCATCATTAAATTTTGATTTCCAAGGGTACAGCATGCGTAAGTAGATGTGATTGCTTCATGTAAAAATATAAAAATTAACATTAAACGTTTAGGCAATGTAAGCATAAGAATCTCATCTACTTATACACACTGTATTTAAAAATCCAAGGTTCCTTCTGTAAATGGTAGCTGTGTGCTCTTAGGGTAAAGAAACTTGTGGCTGAAAAGTTACAGCTGACAGATTTGTATATTCAATCAGAATGTGCAAACAAATAGAATTGACCTAAAATTGCAGTTATCCTGGGAGATTTACACATATTTATGAATACACTAATATTATCTATTCTCGATCTTAATGTTCTCTGTGAAATTTACTTGTTAATCAGCTATTATAGTAAATTTCCTAAATTTTAACATTCTCTTTGCATATAATCTGTTTCTTTCAAAAGTTTAGTAGAATTACCAGAAGCATTTGCAAAACTAAGTAAATATTGATACAAACTGTTTTAGTAGACACTAACTGGTTTAGCTTAAACATTTTTTGGTTCATAACACATTAACATATTTTACTTTAAAAAAATACTACTGGGTTACATATTGCATATGATAAAAATATAAATGTAACAGAATATATATAATTTTTAAAGCAGAAATTTTGGAAAAATTACAATGAACTTCATGTTTTATATTAGACATTTTAAAAATAAATGTATGGTACAAAATTATTTCATAATCATGAAAAGGTTATTTTTAACAGAATTCTATCAAGAAATTGTGAGGACAAGTCACTTGTAAGTTGTGTCGCATTTGTATTCAAATGTCGAACACTGTTTTAAATTCACTTGGTATGATTTAAACCTAATTTGCCTGGGGTTGAGCTCAAAATAGACCTATTGTATTCACCTAAAGTCTGTCCTTCCCGATGGTCATTCTACAGTAGCCATCCTAACCCGTAGTCAGTCTTTCTCTTCTACAATACAATAAAAGCAGCAAACCTTACACATGGTTTTAAGAACAAAGAGTCAATGGGATATGTGAGCAGGAGTTATAGAGTTATAAAAGATCCCCAAATTTTAGAACTAACAGCAAATTGTAAGGAATTATACGAGATTAAAGCACAATAAAATCAAGCATTAAACAACAGCCAATTAAAACTGTTTCATCCACAGGACATTATGAAGAAACTGAGAAATCTAGCTTCAGAAAATATAGTATGATAAAGAAGATACGGCACAATAACCACAATAGTTTATGTGAGACATAATTTATCTTGGGTGAGTGTAAGTCTCCTGTGTGTGTGTGTGTGTGTGTGTGTGTTCATGAGTCTTGCATAGAAAGCTTGAACTGAAGACAAAAATAAAAGCAGATCAACAAAACATCAACCTGACAATGACTGCAGTGGTTTCTTAGATATTTAAAAGAACCGTTATAGAATGGTCAAATTCAACAACATAGAGTAGGAAGCATTGTAACTCTGTATATACAGTGAAGAATCTATATCCTTAAAATATTTTAAAAAGCAAAATATCAATCATCGAACAATTCTAAAAACTTCAGGCAGCAACACATGTTGGTCAGGATGAGAAAAAAGAAGAACACGATTCCATTGCTGGTGGGATTGCAAACTGGTACAACCACTCGGGAAATCAGTCTGGAGGTTTTTTAGAAAATTGGAAATAGACCTACCACTCTTGTGAATATACCCAAAAGATGCCCCACGGGGCATACAAATTCCACTATGTTCATAGCGGTTTTGTTTGTGATAGCCAGAAGCTGGAAACAACCCAGAAGTCCCATTACGGAAGAATGGACATAGAAAATGTGGCTCATTTACACAATGGAGTACTACTCAGCTCTTAAGAATGAGGACATCCAGAATTTTGCAGGCAAATGGATGGAACTAGAAAATATCATTCTGAGTGAGGTAACTCAAACCCAAAAGGACATGCATGGTATGTACCCACTAATAAGTGGATATTAGCAAAAACAAATATATATATATACCAAATACCTAAGATACAGCCCACAGAACTCAAAAAGCTCAACAAGCTGAAGGGCCCAATTGGGGATGCCTCAGTCCCACTTGTGACAGAAAAGAGAGAAACCACAAGGGGAGAGGAAGAGACCTGGGAGGGAAAGGAGATAGGGCATGGCAGAGAGGGTGGTGGTGGTACTGGGTGGGGGAAAAGGACTGAAATACCTGAGGGCCAGCAGAACGAATGGAAATAGGCAATCTCAGGAGGTAGGTAGTTGGGAGGACCCTCCAGAATGTACCACAGACCTGGGAGGTGAGAGACTCTCAGGATTCAAAGCGGGCACCTTAGATGAAATTCCCTACAGTGGGGAGAGGGAACTTGTAGAGCCCACCTCCAGCAGAAAGACAGGGCATCAAGTGAGGGATGGAATTGCCATCCCACAGTCAATACCCTGAGCCATAATTGTTCCTGTTTCAGACAGAAAGAACTGTAGGGATGGAAATGGAAAGGAGACTGAGGAAAAGATCCAGTGACAGGCCTAAAGTGGGATCCAACCCAAGGGGAGGCCGCAAAGCCTAACACTACTACTGAGGCTATGGAGCGCTCACAAAAAGAACTGTCGTGACTGCCCTCTGAAAGAACCAACAAGCAGCTGAAAGAGTCAGATGCAGATATTTACACCCAACCAACGGACAGAAGCTGTTGACCCTTGTTGTTAAATTAGGGGAAAGCTGGAAGAAGTTGAGGAGCGTGATCCTCTAGGAGGACCAGCAGTCTCAATCATCTTGGACCCCTGAAATCTCTCAGACCCTGGACCACCAACCAGACAGCATACACCAGCTGACATCCCAACACATATAAAGCAGAAGACTGCCAGGTCTGGGTTCAGTTACAGAAGATACATCTATCTGCCAGACTGGAGACCCCAGGTAATTTAGAGATCTGATAGGGTAAGGGTGGGGGATGAGGACAACCTAGTGGAGACAGGGGGCCAGGAGGAGGTATGGGAAGTGGAACAGTTGGAGGGTGGACTGGGAGGAGAATAAAATCTGGAGTTTAAAATAAACAAACCAAAAACCAAAAAACCACCTCCCAGATTTCATGACATTTAGGGTTACCTTTTCAGAGGATAGAAAGGTAGGAAACTGGGCAGTAAACTCAAGGATGGAACCTCAAAAGTAACAGTGCCAGAATTCCAGAAATATGTTATAGTTTATTCATCCCTCAAAAGTGTACATACCTACCTAGAGGCTATACATTAGGGTAGAGACTATACCCATCTCTACAAGATATTAATATTTCCTTCTTGTGAACAGCTTTGACACTGGATCTCTACATTTTCATGGTAAAAATTGGTTGTATCATCTCCTAATGGCTTTAGTATTACCTCTTTAGAGGCGGGATTGTTAGCAAAAAAAACCCCATTAAGGTGCACAAATGTGCCAGAGAATATAATCACTGGCCTGAGTGCAGACCTACTTGGATTGAGTGGGTAAATCACCTGTCTAAGTATCCCCTCCTCAAAAGGAAGGATAACAGGCTTACCTTAATCCATGCTAAAGAGATAGGTTGAATCAATATTCCTTTAATGAGCAACTGTACTTTTCCTTTCTAGAACTCTGGACACCTAACATAATCTGAGCATGCCAAAATGAGGTTGTTATGAGAGTTCCCAGATCGGTCCACCTTTGAGTGGTACTTTTCTTCTCTCTTCCTTTCTTTTAGATCAGTGGTTCTCAACTGTCTTCGTTAGGATTTTATTGCTGTGAAGAGACATCGTGACCACAGCAACTCTCATAGAGGAAAATAGTTGGGGCTAGCATAATGCAGTTTTAGAAGTTGTTAGACTGTTATCATCATGGTGGGAAGCAATGCAGCACCCAGGCAGATTTGTTTGATCCACAGACAGTATGAGGGAACTGTGTGTCACACTGGGAATAGCTTAAGCATCTATGACCTCAAAGCCCACCACCAAAGTGACATACTTCCCCCAAAAAGGCCACACCTACTTTAGTAAGTGTCACTCCTATTAGTGCCACTCCCTATGCGCCAAGAATTTAAACACAGGAGTCTCTGGGGGCCATTCCGATTCAAAACACTTTGTCAATCTTCCTAATGCTGGGACTCTTTAACAAAGTCCCTGCTGTGGTGACCCCTAACCATAAAATTATTTCATTATCAATTCATAACTTTAATTTTTCTACCACTATGAATCCAATATAAAATATCTGATATACAGGCTATGCAGTCCCCAAAGGGGTCAGGATCCACAGGTTGAAAACTACTGGTTTAGAAGCTAGCCAGAACCTAAGTATGCTTTGCTGGGTTTTTTTGGGGTTTTTTTGTTTTTTGTTTTTTTTTTTGTTTTCTTTTGTTTTTTTGTTTTTTCTGTGACATATTGAGGTTTCTTACTCTTTCTCTACAGCTCCCTTCCCCTTCATGTGGCTGTCAACTGCCATTTAAAGGAATACTTTTTCTTCTCCCCTGAGTTTTCCAGTTCAGCACAGCTGCTGAGATTTCAGTTTGTCTGCCTTGGATTGTTTTCTTTTAAATGCTAATAAAAAATTTCCTCTGGTGTAGATGAGAAAATATTTGAGAGAACTGCAGAAATTTCTCAGTCGGGAAAAGTTCAGATTGCAAAAGCATTAGGACCTAAATTCACCTACAGAAACAGCATAAGAATGGTCACACAAGCTTATATCCTTAACATTGAGGAATCCCAAGATTACAGTGGCCACTCATCTTAGCCATAATGGTAATTTCTTTTAGGGTCAGAGAGGGAGATGGATAGCAGTATGTCATTTTGACACAAGTTGGAATCATTTGCAAAAATGAACCTACACTGAGAAAATGTTCCCATTGAGTTGGCATATGGGTAAGACCACCATGCTCTTTGTAGATTGATGATTGATGGAGCAAGGGCCAGAACATTATGGACCATGTCACTCTCAGGCCATTCTGTTGTTACTGGGTTAAAAAGAAAGCAAGTACACAGTCTTCTCCCACTGCCTCAAGGTTCCTGCCCTATTTGAATCGCTGCCCTGAATTTTCCTTGTAATGGATACTATGGATCCGAAGGCTGAAAAGAACCCATCCCTCCACATGTTGCTTTTGGTCAAGATGTTTTATCACAATAATAGAAATCATAACTAAGACAGCAATAGACCCTATCGCAGGGAAATAAAGAAGAAAGCAATTGTGGGAAACATCTGATTTCCTTTTTTGTTCTCTGTACAATGGCACACACACACACTTCTGTTCACACACATACACACTATATTCATTTCCTTTCTCCCCCTGCCCCACCCTCTCTTTTTCTTTAGTGCACTCATATCTCCATCCTCTCTCTCCCCACCACTAGCTCACACCATTTCTTCTTACCATTTGACAAGTACCCTTAAGGGATACCTATTCTAAGTTCTGTCTTCAATATATCCTATGAATAAAGGATTATTTTACAAAATATCAACTGATACATCAAAATCACTAATGTAATATAAAGAATAGGGTGTATTCTTATTCTGACTGCTATTAAATTCCTAGCACTTCTCAGTAGCCTCTGTAGTAAAATTAACTTCAAATCATGAGATGAACCTAGTTTCTTTTTCCTTTTTAGAGATTTTGAGCCTGCAACAGTATTTTTTGGACTTGGAAATTCAGAAAAATTTTAAGCATAATAAACGTATCCTTACTGTATGATAGAATCTGCCTCAGTTTTGGAGTGATGCTTGATATTCTGTAGACACATAGGATTATCACAGAAACTTCACAGTGTTCTCCTTATGTTGCATCAAATGGCAGAATATTCCAAGTTCTATACTTCCCCAATACAATTACTCTGTTTACTCAGTTAAGATCTTCATACTGGTAGGATCATATTTTTAGTATGCAGGTAAAACAAATCAGCTTGAGAGTATATAAGCATTCATTTCTTGGAAATTCATAGTTCATTAATGAATTATAACTTCATGAAGAGACGCATTGCCTGTCTTTTCCAATGGGACCTAGTTCATCATCACTATTCCTTATTTTGGTTTTCCAATCTTGTGTATCTGGTTCACAGTACTTGAGTCACTCTCATTCTCTAAACGCCATCTTCTCCTGTCACATGACCAGTCTGATTTGTATTATATACACACTGCTTCTTTTATGGTGTTGTCATTGCAAACAGTTTCTGAATTTCTTTAGTCAAAAAAGGTACTTAGAAGAAAAAGTGAGAGCATCCAAAGCTATCAATTACTACAAAAACTTTAAGTGTCCCTAAAAATCAAGAAAAATTTCTCTTTGCATATAATATATACATTGCATTGGCTCGTTTTGTGTGTTAACTTAACACAAGCTGGAGTTATCAGAGAGAAAGGAGACTCAGTTGAAGAAAATGCCTCCATAAGATCCAGCTGTGATCCTGGTCTGGTAGTCCTGGGTTCTATAAGAAAACAGGCTGAGCAAGCCAAGAGAAGCAAGGCAGTAAGCAGCACCCCTCCATGGCCTCTGCACCAGCTTCTGCTTCAAGGTTTCTGCCCTTTGTGAATTCCTGTCCTGACTTCCTTTGGTGATGGACAGCAATGTGGAAGTATAAGCTGAATAAACCCTTTCCTCTCCAACTTGCTTCTTGGTCATGGTGTTTCAATGCAGCAACAGAAACCTTAAGATACAGATACAGGGCTAGAAGATAGCTCAGCAGGTAAGAGCACTGACTATTCTTCCAGAGGTCCTGAGTTCAAATCCCAGCAACCACATGGTGGCTCATAACCATCTTTAATGAGATTTGATGCCCTCTTTTGGTGTGTCTGGAGACAGCTCAGTGTACTTATATATAATAAATAAATAAATAAATAAATCTTTTAAAAAATGACATAGATACATAATTTTAATATACGTGTAATAAAATGTAAAATCTCACACCAATATCCCCTATTGTTATTCAAGATCACAGAATGAACTGTAGTTTTCCTCCTTATTTATGTACAAGAGAAAACCAAATTGGATAACATTCATTTTTTCATATAAAGGTTTTCATCATTATTATATATTTTCTTTATTTACATTTCAAATTTTAATCCCTTTCCTTGTTTCCTCTCTGAAAACTTCCTGTCCCATTCCCCCTCCCCTTGCTCACCAACCCACCGACTCCTGCCTCCCTGCCCTGGCATTCCCCTACACTGGGGCATTGAGCCTTCTAAGGACCAATGACCTTTCGTCTCATTGATGTCCAACAAGGCCATCCTCTGCTACATATGCAGCTGAAGCCATAACATTCTTATGTATGTATTTATTTGATCAATTTTCCTGTTGGTTAAAAAACAAACAATACCTGACAGATGTAGAGGCTCACAGCCATTCATTGAACTGAGTACATGGTCCCCAAAGAAGGAGTTACAGAAAGGATCTATGGAGCTCAAGGGTTTGCAGCCCCTTAGGAAGAACAACAGTATGAACTAAGTAGTACCCTCAGAGCTCCCACGGACCCAACCTCCAACCAAGGACTATACATGGTGGGACTGATTGTTCTGGCAGCACATGTATAGGATTGCAAATAGGAGGAGAGGACCTCGTCCTTGTGAAGGTATTGTGTCCCAGTGTAGGGGAATGCCAGGGCCAATAAGTGGGAGAGGGTGGGGTGGCAGGCATGGGGAGGGGGGAGGCAACAGGAGTTTTTTCTTGTTGTTTTTGTTTGTTTGTTTGTTTTTTTGGAGGGGAAACTGGGAAAGGAAACATTTACATGTAAATAAAGAAAATACCTAAAAAAAAAAAAAAAACAATCCAATAAAAAAATGGGCTACTGTTGTAAACAGAGAATTTACAATAGAGTTACAAACAAACAAACAAACAAACATGTTGCCAGAACAATGTATATAGTAGAGGATTGCAAAGTCGATCATCAATGGGAGGAGAGGCCCTTGGCCCTGTGAAGGTTCTGTGCCCCAGTGTAGGGGAATGCCAGGGCCAATAAGTGGGGGAGGATGGGGTGGCAAGCAGTGGGAGGGGGCAGGCAACAGGGGTTTGTTTTTGTTGTTTTTTTTGTTTTGTTTTGTTTTGTTTTGTTTGAGGGGAAACTGGGAAAGGAGAAATCATATGACATGTATATAAAGAAAATATCTAATAAAAAAAAAATCCCCTAACTTCCAGAACCTCTGCTCCCAAGTGACACCATTTTGTGCCTCACAACCAACTCTCACACTGAGCCACTATGGGGACAGCATTATGTTCATTTCTTTTGCTTACAATTGATTTCATTGCATTTCAACAAGGACTTCCCACCCCTAAAACTCTGAACAACTTTGCATTTGCGAAAGATGGATGCTTGTTTACCTAAATTTGGATCCAAAATGTTCTTTGGTAAAAGAAATATTCTTTATAAAATCTTCAACATGAGAGTCTAATTTAACCTATCTTTAACAAATTAAAAACTGAAATGTTTGCAAAAATGGGCAGGTTAGGTGGCAGCTGGAAATAAGCAAGCAAGCAAGGGAGTTATTGCTCCAAACAAAAATACCTTTACATCTGTATTAGTCAGCCATTCATTGAACTGAGTACACAGTCCCCAATGAAGGAGTTAGAGAAAGGTTCTATGGAGCTGAAGGGTTTGCAGCCCCTTAGGATGAACAACAATTACTAACTAGAACCCTCAGAGCTCCCAGGGACCCAACCACCAATCAAGGACTGTAAGTACAAGGTGGGACTGAATGTTCTGGCAGCATGTGTATAGTAGAGGATTGCAAATTCAATCATCAATAGGAGGAAAGGACCTCGGCCTTGTGAAAGTTTTGTGCCCCAGTGTAGGGGAATGCCAGGGCCAATAAGTAGGAGAGGGTGGGGTGGCAGGCATGGGGAGGGGGGAAGCAAAAGGGGTTTGTTCTTGTTGTTTTTGTTTGTTTGTTTGTTTTTTGGAGGGGAACCTGGGAAAGGAAAAATTTACATGTAAATAAAGAAAATATCTAATAAAAAAACAATTAAAAAATACCTTTATGTGGTATTTGGAGAATCCTAATTTTTTTCCCTGCTCCAAAAAAAAAAAAAAAAAAAAAAAAAAGAGGAAAGGAAAGAAAGAAAAAACTAAAAATGAGAACCTTACTATTATTCATGCAATTTACTCTATATTTTGAGACAAAACTAAGAAAACAGAAGATGTTGTTAAATCATTCCATTACTGTTTTAGTCATTAAAATCCAATAATATTTCAATATTTTAGGGATATATTAGCTGAAGCCAGTCTCACACTAAAATAGACAGGTTGTAGCATTAGTTATAAGACAGGAAAAGAGGGGGAATGAGAGGAGGCAGAGACAGCAACAGCATTACCTCACTATCATATGAACAGTCATTACTGTACTTATTTGAATTCAATTTGACCTCAATTATATGGACAATGAGCTTTTGACTAAGCTGTGACTATTGGATGTTTTCAAAATCAATATCATAACTTTTTATACATTTTTATACATAGTAGAAGATCTATTTCTGCTTTTGAAGTTTTTTATTGAAAAATATTTCATTAAAAACATTTCTATGAAATTTTCTATTACACCATAGAAAAAATATTTTCAGAGTCTATGCAGAAAAGTTGAAGCTCTAATTTATAGCAGATAAGTTAGGAGGAATTAGAAACAAATCACAGACAAGAATAAGTTACTGGTACTGAGGTAAGTCAAGATTTGTAGGACCTGCCAAAAGGCACCAAGCATGAAAGGATTATATATGTATATGTGCAAAGTCATACGGCCCTTAAAATTAATTTTTTTCCTGCAACATAAACAAAAGTGACTGAGGAAAAGCCATTTGTCATAACCAAATATAATTCATGTGTTAACCCCAGCTGAACCCACCTGACTCATATAGAATACAGTAGGCTATAAAAGGTTTTCAGCAAATCTTAAACAAAGGCTACACCAGGAGACACACAGATATTGGGCAGTTGCATTGAGCTACTACGTTAATCTGAGCATTCTTAGTCATCAATTATAAGCAAATATAGAGTGTTTTAAAACTTATGTGTTTTGGGTGGACTAAAGTCACTGGCAAGCGTGTGATCAGGGGCATTGAAATTTTGATGCCGTAATACAGCATAGGTGATAGTGTTGATTTCACGTGCAGTCACTTCCGAAAGGTAAGCAAATGCCTAGTCTATAGCACCAAATTGGACATTTATGCATTTTAAAATTATTGCA
The DNA here is from genome assembly GCA_019843815.1 of Montemys delectorum. Lineage (NCBI taxonomy): Eukaryota > Metazoa > Chordata > Mammalia > Rodentia > Muridae > Montemys > Montemys delectorum. The sequence goes on along the minus strand of JADRCD010208057.1, from coordinate 712 downwards.
CATGTATAAGAACAAGAACAAGAATTGAAAATAAAAATGGGCTAAACTACCACAAATGAAGGTATTTCTGCAGTAATCAGAAAGCAACCAAGGATACAAAGGAGGGCTACACTTCCCCCAAGTCTGACGTGCTGTAATAAGCCACATGCAAAAGTACAAAAGCTATGTGCACCCATTTCTCTGAAGGAATACTGATTTCATTCAGAGTGTTCAGAAAGATTTTGGCTGTAGGGAAGCAGATTGCCTGGCCAGTGTGGTAAGCTAATTTCTGTGTTGTAAGATTCTGCAGTACTGAAACATAAGATGAAAGGACAATTCTTCAGTCAAAATCCATTCAAGCATTTGTAAGACAATGTCAACACAGAAAATCTTAATCACGTTTCTAATAAGATTTCTAGCTGACTTTCAAGTAAGAAAAGAGCAGCCTTGTTTCTCTAACTCTCTTTTCCCTTGTCTCTGTTTTTATGTTTCTTACAGAATGGCAGAATGAGAGGGTGTTTCCAACGTCACTGCATCCAAATACCTATTTTTAGCCACAATCAAACCAGAAATTATACAATTTTCTCATAAGTATTTAGAGTTAGCTCAAGTGCAAACAGTTCAATGGGTCTCCTGGTCTGCTGTGCAGAAAACTACCTTTACAAGTACTTGCTGTAAATGTATATTCTTGCATTTAGTTTTTATCATGAAAGCCATGGACATGTTTTTTTTT
>JADRCD010208055.1:0-17563 GCA_019843815.1 Montemys delectorum | reverse complement strand
TGGCCACTGTGTCAGCATTTCTAGGAGTAACAACAGAATCCCTTCATCTGGACCCACTTGTCCAGGAGCGGACTTTCTGCCCCACCATTAGGAAGAGATTTGTTCCACTTTCTCCCTAGGGCTTAATTGCCAGGGTGACTTACCGCTGCCTCCTAGCCTTTGTTCTGCTTCTCACGCTGACATCAGGGAAGCAGTGATGCAGAATAAAGCAGGGTGGGCTAGGTTAGTCCAGTGTTTGTGTCGTTGTGTGGTGTGCGGGGACACTCTGTGATACTCTAGTGAGCTGGAAGCTTTTTTTTTTTTTTTTTTTTTTTTGTAGGCTTTGTGTCATTTACTTAACGACCAATCTCATTAGCTGCCAGGGTACAATGGGCTGATGCATTTTCTATGTACATACTCTACACAGTGACCCTCAAGGTTGCCGAAGGTCTATTTAATCAGTCAAATGCTGAATATATTTGCAGTAAATCACTAAAAAAATAAAAAGTATGGGACTACCGAGGTATCTCACAGACTTAATATTTACTCACGCTTATTCAAAGGTAATAAAATGCATGCATATTTAGGCAAAATGAAAGTAGACCAAGTGGATACAAATTGTCTATTTTGCACCAATGACCTAAATTTTATGAAACTTTTAGAATCAAAGGTATTTTCTCCTAATAAATAAGGAACCTAGAGTCAAAATTTAATTTCTGACTTAGCTTAATCACATTAAGCACAACAACAAATCAGTTCCCTGTGCAGATTCCTCTTGCTCATAGCTCACTCCTGCCTGAGTCAGACCCCTTGCCCAAACAGCCTCAGAACTGGCAAAGTTGTGATCCTGCCCCTTTCGCTTCCAAGGTAAAAACCCTTTTAACTCCTATGAAAAATGAAATGCTGAGAGCCCTCTGAATGACGACAGCTGTCCATAAGTATCAGGGAAAGCTCTATTGTCCATGTGTCCCTGGGTAAAATGAATACGTTACAGCGGAGGCTGTTCAGCTTGGCTGAAGAGTGTGGGGAGAAGGGGAGGAGGTCACTGGAGACTTCGCACACTAATTTAATCTGGGAAAAGGACAGGCTCCGCATCTCCCCTGAACAGACTGGCAGCAATCTGGGCCCCCACAGAACTATCTCCTTTTGCCTGTGCTCTATTTATTCCTTATCTCTGTTTACCAACCGCTAGGTCCCTTTCATTCACACCACGAGGCAGTTTTCCTACTCAGTCAGCAGCTGACACTGTGGAAGAGCCTCAAAGGCAAAAAAGAAAAAAAAAAAAAAGATCAAAACTAAACCAAAGCTGTCTAAACAATGCAACAGTACAAGTAAATGCATAAACCCTGATTCTTAACCCAGCCCACAGGGTACACACAGAACCTTTATACTAAACCCAGCATACACACCACAGTGAGCTTGTTAGAAGGCTTAAGCACCATTTCCGAAAACAACCACCAGGAAAAAAAAAAAATAGCTAAAATGTACACTGGTTACTGAAACAGCCTGGGCTGTGGGGACACTCTTATCTCTATCACAGATCAATTAACTGGCAACCAGGAAGTATTTACCTTGCCAGAAAAGGTGAGCTGTATCTAAGGGAAACCGGGCTCTTATTAAAATGTTAGCAGTTAAGAAATATCTGTTCAAGTGATTGGACTTTAAACATAAACCACACAAACTTTCCCAATACCTTATCATGCTGATTGAATATGATTTGAGAAACCTGACATCAAAACTCCATTGCACTTTTATAGAACAATAGCATTATATCCTGTGTAGCACATTCAATTAAATTGTTTACCCATGTCTTACAGGTTTTTAACATTTATGCCAAAATGATTAATGTCACAGAGGAGACACGAAAGCACTTCAGGAACAACTTTCTAATCACACTGCTGACTATGACTGGAAAGAGAGACTGACAAGTTATGTTACAAGGAGAAAGTGGGTGGAAAAGGGTGTGTTCTTTCACCTTCCAGCATTTGAGTACATACAAATTTTGAATCTAAGATATATACTAGATATATGACACATTTATGTTTAAACCTAAATACTTGTGTACATATGATAGGTAAAGACACAAATACTGTCTCCCATAGACACATATGCAATATGAGAAAGCTTGCCTTTTCGAACGCCCATATTTCCCTAGAATGAAAACTGAGACTTTTAACTTCCCTGAGTGTTTTATTGCATTGAACTAATTCAAACTGATTGGCTATTGTCATAAAAATCAACATTGTATTGACTCAATCATGAAGACCTTTACCAAAAGGCAAAGACACGGTAGCTCATTATCTCCAATGGCAACAGAGCCACATTTCAGCATTTCCACCTATATGCATTATGAGCAATGAAGTCTTTACTACTTGGATCCTTTTTTCCAAATGAATTAATGAATTAAATTTATCCTTTCACCAGCTGCTAGGCAGCAGATGGAACCATTTCTGAAGCCTTGTTGAATTCAATCCATAAAACTCATTTCCTAGGATTAGCAGTCCAAAGTTTCTTTTAATGTTTATATACCACTTGGGATTTTGAATTTCATGATGTTAAACTTTCAACTTAACTATTCTTTTGCATTTCATATCAAACAATTATGATCTTTTGGATTTATATAGCAGACATGGAAGGTCATATAAGGATAAGAAATAATTTTAAGAGCAATAAATTCCTGTGAGTTGCATTTTTTGATGTGCTTGTCCACACTGCTGTATGCCACAAAGACTGTTCTCATTAGGCTTACGTGATGACGGCATGGGATTCTATATCTGGTAGTTGTGAATTTTGCTTATTTTCACTTAAATAGTTCAAAGATGCAAACAGGAACACTAGTAGACTGTATGAAAGTTTAGACTGTTTCTGAGTTTTTAAATTTAGTTACACATAAGATTGCTACATTATCTGAAAAAAAATGCTATATCCACTACGTTTCTTTCCCTAGTAGCAATATAATTCTAACTTTCAGAAATGGGGACAAACCAATTACATGGATACAGAGAAATGCATTTCTCTGATTAACTTCTCAGAAGCCCAATACCTTGGACAGCTCCGAGTACCCCTCCTCTTTCCTTGTCACCTGTAGTAGATCCACAGACAAGAAAACACAAAACTTTAAAGCTTTCTAGTGGGTATGATAGTGGAAGAATGGCAGTCACTGTAAAGACTCTCATTTAAGCCTGACTGAATTAGACTCTTGAGAAAGGGTTCAGTGTACTTTACAGGTTTCAGATACAAACCCCATATGCTCTAGGACACAGTGTATTCACGTTTAAAATATTAAAGCCCCTGATGCTCTTGCTGTAACACAAATATGACTAAGAGAAGAGTGAATTGCTCTTGTGGGCAACAGTGATTTCCGCTAATTTGGCATAAGAAATCTATATTAATCTAATATTGTAGTAAGCCAAGAAGGCCACATAATAATCACCACTGAGTAATTGAATATTTAGAATGAGAAAAAAGAGATCATGGATAATCTTAGGTTATAGATAAAACTAGGATATTGTGGTGGTGATATTAGCAAAGAAAAATTTTAAAGTTAGGGAACATCTAATTTCAATCCTATTTTATATTCTGGATTTATATCCTGAAAAACACTTCCTCATTATAAGGACAGAATACAGAATTATATCCAATATTTCTCCATCAAAATTTCTTTTAATTTGTTGGGCTCTATAGTGTCAACTAATCTATTAGGTAATGTCATACAATTCTTTTGACATAACTCCTAAAAATAAAACAAGACTAGAGCTGTTACATTATATACTTTGCCTATTAATTGCTGTGTTTTCTGAAACTGAAAGAAAAGATAAGAATACCCCTTCAGGAAACTTTGATTATTCCAATGTACATCAAAGCAAGCATTCTTAACAGGTGTTTTGTTGACAACAAAATATGAGCTATAAAGTATTGCTCATCAAAGTATATAAAGTTTTCCCTTGATAACATTTCACTGAAATCATCCTTCTGTAAAATTTTGTTCAGGGTTCGTATTAAGTTTCTTGTTTTTCAGCTTTTTAAAACATTACTCTTTAACTTCTGAACATTCTTCTGACATGCCCATCGATCAAAGATTAAGTGTATCATTTTTTAAGGAGACTAGTTTTATTCAGTCCTCTCAATATTCAAATACAATATTATATATGTCCAACTTACGTATTAAATATCTTAGAGACCGATCACAAACTTTTTCTCTTATATGTAACTAAAACCAGGTTTCTGATTTTTCACAAAGAATCCACAAACCCCTTTTTTCTACATAATGGGTATTAATACAAAATTATATTAACAACTCTTAGCACTGCAAAGAGTTCAATTCTAAATAAAAACTTATAAGTAAGATATGAGATCTCTCTGATAATTTTTGTGACCTCACAATTTAGTTTTACTTTACTTTTTTTTTTCAGAGAAAAAGTATACTGTCTCATATCAAGTATTTTTGTTGCCAACTCATGCATTTCAGCAATATATATGAACAAAGGCACTAGCTGACACAGCTTAAGCAAAATTACACCATTTTATTCTGAACTCCTCAATATCCCATTTTGGGAGGAGAGTGAGAAACTGGAGGTGGGCGGTGGTGAATGAATTTAAAATCATGCCAGATGTACATCACAACAGAAAGCAATGCAAACCACAGTAAAAAACCATGAGCACCTCAGCTTTTAGAAGCGACCCCTACCCGCCTACCCACCCATCCACCCAGTCAGAAACAAAAGTCACTATTAACAACTAAGACCTGAAACTTGCTCCCTGTCTGAGCTCATCGACATCAGGGTAAACAGAATGTGGTAAAAAAAAGTTTTAAACTTACTTTTTTGTGTTTGTTTCCAAAACTATTTCTCTCTTCCCTGTTGTGCTGACAGGAGACACTAAAGCTGTTGCCTTGAAAGGTAGTTTCCATGATATGACATCCAGTGCCTTTGACTGCTTAGAGATAAGCACCTGCGTGTAGCCCTCCTTACGTCACACCTCCCTATTCAGACCTTCTCAATATGATCCACATTTGCACATCAACAGCCTCATGCGCACACACAGATTTTTTTTCGGCTCTGGGCCCAAAACTTTCACTTTAATTTTCATCACATGATTGCTGTGGCATATGTCCTTCCAAACCGCCCATATATCAGTCATCATGCAAATGAGATGGAATATCACTCCTCTGCAGCAGATGGCCAGGGATGATAACAATGGCTCAACAGAGGAGATTCAATGTCCCTGACTTTATCGCCACGGCAACAACAACCTAAAATATATGTAATGGAAGTGGTGCTTATTAATTTTGCAGGCTCGAGTGTTCTGATTTTGTGAGTGAATGGGCTGAGTTAAAAAGGGGGCCGTGTCCTCCTGCCTCTAGAAGACTATCTATAAAAGCCAGGGACCTGGAAATTATTTTCAGTGACTAAGAAGGCAACAGCCTAGCAATTATTTGAGTAATTAGGTGTAATTCCTCCCTGTAGGCCTTGTACCCTCCTGCGCTTGCTTCACAGAAGCTCACGAATTAGACAGCACCGATACTGAAAAGAAAAGTGCCTCAAGATACAGCAGGAGAGCTTGCAGGAGCGCTGTCACTTGGCCTCCACCAGGCTTGGTAAACACAAGCCCCAAGCTATAAGTAAATAGAGGCCCCACTTCACAAACACAGACCAATTAAAATGACAAAGGCAGCCACACTTTGGGGTGGAGCTTAGCCTCCTTGTGAGTGGCACACAGAATAGTCTCTGGGTTCAGGCACAGAGCCTGTTTCCATGACTGGCTGTCAGGATTGGACAGGAACATACACATCTCTCCCACAGCAGGTTGTGCCTTTCTCATTAGGGCTCTCTTTTCCCCAACAGGGGTACTTTTATTCCAGACTCCATGGGAATATTCCATAGACTTCCCATTCCTAACTGCATTAAAAAATGTAAATCTCAGAAAAAAAATTAATCGATTCTTCAAAATCTGCAACAAGCCCACTTGTGTTTTAAAGGAATGATTAACCAACTGCCAGACCCACTGGGGGCATTTCTAGAACACACAGGATTAAAGGAGATGGAAGAGCTCTGAATATTATCTTGGAAACTTTAAAAAATATTTCTCACAACATTTCATATTGACTAATAAAGCCACCTTTTTCTATATGGGGCTGAACAGTATATCAAAACTTTTGAAGCTAGAGAGTTTACCTTTCTCATTGCTTTTTTAAAAAAGGCACTATGGAAATATTTAGTACAGGAAAACTAGATTCTGCTGCTAATTTAAAAACAGACATTAATAAAGAACATGGACTGCCCTGGAGGAGGGTAGTAGAAAAAAGAAAAAAAAAAAAGAACTGAAACTTCACATCTTACAACTCAGCAAACCTCAGACACAGTCCTTGGTCCCCTTCCCTGGGAATCCATTCTTCCCTAAGCACATCTGCTGCCCAAAGTTGCAATGTTAGAATCCACAATTCTGTTTTAGAAAAAAAAAAGAAAGAAAAAAATGCTAGTCACAAAAGCCAGTCACATATCACATAGAGATATGTCTATATCACATAGAGAAATACTTGACAATCTAACTTTAAAGTAGTTACATTTCCCATTTTGATATAGGCAGGTGAGATTCATCTTTTCTAAATTGATGTTTAGTATCAAGCCATTGGTATTCTGCAACACATTTGGTGCTTGACATAGTTACCTAGCACAGATTCATTGTGCTATTTAAAGGCAGCAGTGCAAGGTGGGAGAATGTTAGAAGAAGTACTTTTCCAATGCAAAACTTCCCACAATGAGAATATACAGAAAACATCAGCTTTATTCTAAGGAATTCTCATCCACAGGCCTCTCCTCCCCCAGCAGCTACTTCAGGAGCATGACTGTGAGCATATGACTCACAGGGTGGTACCTCAGGGATAACACAACAAGGAGAATTCCTAGTGAAATTCCAGTGACCTGACCAAATTAGGTAACATCAATCGACATTACATGACTGAAACAAAGTCATACCCTATCAGGAATTTTTTTAAAAAATAACTTTATTGATTAAGGTATGTAATATATTTCATTTTTTATTCATCTACAGAAGACAGTTTAATCATCACAATTCAGCCATAATAATTACAATGCAAGATATTTTCATCACCTTCAAGAGATTTGCCATATGTAACAGCTGTCACTCACTCTTTAACCCCCAATTTCCTCCTTCAGGATCACACAAACCCTCATCTACTATATTTTTGAAATACTAAGATCATTAAATCACTTTTGCTCTTTACTACTGATCAATATCACTTGTGGTGGTTATGGTTAAGCACTATGCCTTTGTTTCATGTATTAGTTGTTTATTAGTTTTAATATGGATTGATACTTTATTATTTGAAATACCACATTTAGTTTTTCTACTTTACTACGTAATAAACATTTATTCTCATTTCTCTTGCATGTGTCCTTCAGAGTAGAAAGACAAGATCATAGCTATATGAGAAACTAAGGAATTGTTTCAAAGTGTCATAATTCATGACGCATAGTCGCCAACAGTATATGAGAGTTACACATTCCAACCCCTTGCCAAAACTTCCTGTTAACTGACTTGTCTATGGGGGACCTCTTAGTGGATGCAAAGTGCTGTCTTGTATGGTTTTGATTGGCATTCTGTAATGACTCATGACTCTAAACACCTTTTCATGCTCTTACTAGTCTTCCATACATTTGGTTTTTAAAACTGTCTACTCAGATATTTTTGTTTTTTAAAACCGTGGTGTTTTCTTTTTATTATTGTATTATACAAATTCTTTACATATGTGGTTTTGATACTAGTTTCTTATTGAGTAGAAAATTTACCAAACTTTTCTCCCACTGTATGGGTTTCTTTTCACATCCTTGATATTTTGTTTTGAAAACAAATGTTTCGAGTTTGGGTGACATTCAATTTGTTGATGTTTCTTTGTTCACTTGCTTTTTGATGTGACATCTAAAAACTATTGTCAAATTCAGGTTGAAAACAATTACTTCTATGTTTCCTCTTTAAGAGTTCTACATTTTTTGCTGTTTCATTTTGATCTGTTATTCATTTTGAGTCATTATTTTGTACATGGCATGAGGTAGGGGGTCTAACAGTCTCTCTCTATATATGAATCTACTTATCCAAATATCATGTGTAGGAAACAGAATATTTTTTCCTTATGGAATTGTTTTGTCAGCTTTACTGAAATCCAATTGATGATACACATTAGGATTTATATCTGGACTCTCAATTATACCTCATAAATCTGTGCCAATTTTCATCCCAGTACCACATTTAATCATATTAGCTTTTGTAGTATGCTTAGAAATTGAGAAGCATGAATTATACAATGTTGTTACTCTTTCTCAAGATGATTTTAGTAATTATGGGTCCCTCAAAAGTTTCACCTACATTTGAAAATCATCTGAGTTTGGGTAAGGAACCCACAGAACCTACAGATCTCTCTGGAGTGTTAACAGCATGCCTGCCAGCCTATACAAGGAGTCCATAAATCCCTTCAGCAGTGTTCTGTAGTATTTACAATAAGTTTTACACTTAGCTTGTTAAGTTTGTTCCTATGTTTTATATTCTTTAGAACCTTTTGAAAATAGATTTAGTGTTCACCTTTATATCTTGTATTTTTTTCTCTTGTTCCTTTATATAAATACAACTTACTTCTGCACTTTGACTTTGTGAACTGCTATCTTAGTAAACTTTTTAGCTCAAATACCATTTTTGGTGAATTTTTTCAATTTTCTAAGTATAAATCTGTATAAAAGGTAATTTTCCCACAAATAGAAGACTTTTACTATTGCCTTTATGAGCAAGTGAATTTTTATTTTCCTTTCTTGTTGCACTTCCCTGTGCAGGCCCTCCAGCATGGAAATGGCAAGAGCAGACACCATTTTGTTTCTGATTTTAGGGAGGAAGTCTTTCACCAGCACTAAAGTTCAATTTAATAGCATTTTTAACTCAAAAGTTAATGGATACCTGGCACGACATTGGAGTAACCCTTAAGGGGACCAAAACTGAAATCCTTCCCCTGCTCTTTTAAATTTCAGAAATGCCTGGGGTGTTTTCTCTGATGGTATTGGCCAGACTTCATCCCTGTCTGCCCTTCTAAAGCCTGGTGAGATGCAGCTGGAGTGCTCGCACATAGGGAATTCACACTTTCCAGGTTTGGAAGCCATGTGATTCAAATCATCCTTGAGGTACTTATAGCCTATATAAATCTAATGTAGACAGCACACCTAAATTCTACCTGCCGGTGAGATTAAGCCAAGTACACTGAAGATATAATGATATTGCTCGCCCTAACCACATTTTTATTATTTAATTTCCATACAGGAACTCCAGAGATTTCCAGGATCTATATATAAAGGTAGTTCCATTTATATCCACCATGATATAGCAAAATGAAATAATATGTCAGGAAAAGTATAAAATCAACCATTATTTTGATAGTGAACAAATATGACACAAGTTGCATGCAGACACATCCAAGAGCCAACGCTTCCTACAATGAAGATGACGGGAAGGGTGGTAGGCTGGCAACAGCTATGTTCACTAGCACTGCTTTTAGTGTCACTCTTATGGCAGACACCATTCTCAGAGGTTTACACAGATTGTTCTGTGAGTGGAGGCACTAAAGCCTAAGTTTCCCAAGGGCCTCCCTCTATTCGTAGTAAAGTTGCCAAGTTAGTATTCAAGTTCAGGCTCTGCCTTCAAAGTCTATGCTCCTATTTGTACACACTAGTGTGAAAGTCATCCTCACCCGTGCCCTCACCCTCGTCAGGGAAAATGTCTACTAGTTGATGATTATGAAAAGACTTTCCAGTGGATTATTTTCTTTTATCATTTCATAGTTTTAAGGCGACATTTTTAGCAGTAACAGTATTTCTAAAGTTGTCCCAAATCATCTTCTACAAGACTGTTAAATGTTATCAGACAATAGTACAAAGTTTGCTTCAACATAACAACATTGAGAAGATGTTTTAATTCCTCTTATTTTCAGGTGGACAGTGGTGGCACACGCCTTTAACCTCAGCACTTGGGAGGCAGAGGCAGGCGGATTTCTGAGTTTGAGGCCAGCCTGGTCTCCAGAGGCTGTTCAAGGACAGCCAGGGCTACACAGAGAAACCTTGCCTTGAACTCTCCTCCCCACCCCCCAAAAAAATCCTTTTATTTTCTCAGACGATTCTTCTGGAGGCCTCCTAGTACTAAGACATATTTATATTGAAGTAAGGAGTAAAATACAAAGGCACTTGAGTGCCAGTTCATGTATCATTTGTATATAGGAATTTATACATGCATCTATTGTTTCCTATATCTATTTCTCTCTTCGATATTCCATTGATATCATGTAAAGCAAGGTTTTGTCTTTCCTCAAGCATCTAATTGCATATGGTCAATGCATTGGTGATACCTAGTCACTCGCTGCACCAGCCTTGTCCTCATTTACCACATGGTATGTGGCATAACCAGAAGCATAAAACCTGGATTCTGACTCCTCTTTATACTTTCTGTTCATGGGAAAATGGAGGCTTTGGACCATGGATGGGAGAAGATCTAAAAGGAACACCAAGTGATATTCCTCTGCCCATCCCTCAGCACTCTTGACTTTTTTGCATTACATTCCCATAACTTAAAGTCTAGCTCTGGGTAGGAGTGAGGGCGACTAAACAATTCAAGACCATAGTTTCTTGTTTCTCTGTATATTACCTTCTTTTAACACACACACACACACACACACACACACACACACACACACACACAGAGAGAGAGAGAGAGAGAGAGAGAGAGAGAGAGAGAGAGAGAGAGAGAATAAGCTAGCTTTCTTCAGATAACACAGGCCCGCTATGCTATCACTTAGAAAAATTACCACATTTTCTATGTATTTCCTCGGTAATTTGAGTTGAGGCTGCCTTCTAGCCAGAATTTGATGGGTCACAGGGTCTCCTAGACAGTCTTCTGCAGTTTGTACTAGTTTCATTCATTAATGCGTTTTCAATAAGTGTCTCCACAGCTGAATTGTTAGCATCTGGAGCAACATTGAAGGCAGGATGGATGAGATAGGGCAGCGTCAAGGCAGCCTGAGCAAAGTGTGCAAGCCTGTGGGCCAACACTGACTATCTGGGGATGGAAACTGATGACAAAACAGTGCCCTACATGCTTGATGCTGCCTCTGACTTTTAAAGAGGTGAGAGAAAGAAAAACCGTCTAAATAAACTACTCGAACACTGCAAAGCAGGCAGCGATTGCAGAGATCACACAGTGTTTTCCTTACACTTTGCTGAACAGAGAACATGACCAGAGGCTATATTGGAACAACTCCCAGGAAATGAGGCAAGGATAAGAAATGGTATAATTGAGGGTGTCTTGGATGTGACTGTGTCCCATAATTCAACGCTCATCTTGGGTCTGCACACAGTTCAGCATGTGTTGTCTGTTGTCTGTTTTAGATTGTCACAACGAGCAGTTTAAAGAAGGCATTGGTTTCCATATGCCACACCTACTCAGGCAGGGAGTCTGATAAAAGGAAAGCACAATACAACTGTGGCAGAAAATGTGCAAAAAAGTTGTTTCCTCACACAAAAAGGGAACTGTTCTCTTGGGTGGATAGCCAAGAAGCTAAAAGTATTTCATGTTGTGCAGAAAAAGCATGCTAAATACAAATGTTGCTAAACTTACAGTAGAGTTACAATCCAATAAATCCACAAAACCACTGAAATAGAACTTTGCTAAAAAATACTACCCAGCAAACAATGGTTTACAACATATATATTTTAGTTGCAACTGCTTCCCTTCACGATCCTAGGGCCCACTGAGCATTGAGGCTTTCTGCTGCCCCACATTGAGGCAAGCCATGACTTTTCTTACCAGACATGAATTTAAGAGAACTGCACAATGGGATGCCCTCAGATGCCAATCAAAAGAAATAATTCTATTGTTAAGCTCCAAAAAGCAAACTTAATGGTAATATTTTTCCCTCTCTATGAAATCTAATATCTGGTAAAAAGATACATGACTTTATAAGGGAATTTCCCAGAGTTCACTTCAAAGTATTAAATTCCTTGAGGCAATGAATCAATTTTCTAATTGAATTCATGTTCAAGTAGTTTAGAGTAAGGATATCTGCTTCCCTCAATATTAAAAACAAGTCAAGATAGTAAGGACAGTGCAAGCGGTATGCAAATGCTAACTGGTGGAGATTATCCGCACCCAATTTGCACAATGTCCTCACCACAGGAGAAAGAAATCTCCACATTTAGTCCTATCAGACTAATTAAAAGTTGGAAAGGAAGAGGATGAGATGAGATGGTAACACATGCTCAGCTGCCAATGGAAAGTCAATTTAAAATTTTATATGAGACTTAAGTTTTTGGAAGGTTTGAAATCAAAATATTTGGAGGAAGGTGTGGAGATTTGCCACATACCTCCTGCCCTACTATGCCCAATTTCACTCATATCCAAATGTTCCCACCAGCATAACACCCACTTTGTAACTACTGAGCCTTCATGGACACATGCTATCACCTGGTCACACAATTTACATTTGTGTATACCATGATACTGAACATTCCATAATCTTGGCAATGCATACACCTCACTAGTGTCAAACCGTAGTTTCACAGCCCTAAAACATCCTGCGTCCCATCTAATCTTCCCTTACCACCTTGTAAACCCTGACAAACACTAATCTTTTCATTGTCTCTGAGTTTTGGCTTTCTCAGAGTGTCATGTAGTTGGAATCACAAACTATGGAAGCCTTTTTAAACTGGCCTCTTCCACGTAGTAATATGTACCTACTTCCTCTATGTCAGTGTCAGTTTGCTGCTTATCCATCGACATCTTGGTTTCTTCTAAGTTTTAGCAATTATGAATAGAACTGTTACCAAAACAAACAAAGCCTGTGTCAGAATACTGTGTGTGTTTGTGGGGGCGGTGCACATGTTTTAGTGTTTTTAAGTAAACTCGAAGTAGTGTGAGGGCCATATCATAGGGTAAAAAGTATGCTTAATTTCATAAGAAACTGCCAAACTATGTCCCGAGGTGACTGTCCTACAGGAATCTGTTGTTTGACATCTTCCCTAGCATATGGTACTGTCAGCATTCTGCACACTTAAAACTTTTGTTAACCTTTTAGCTGTTTATAATTATCTAATTTATAAGAACATTCATGTCTTCAACCTGATAGTCCTAAATATTTAGAGACATATTTACATATACACATGTGAATCTAGTCAACTTTATGTTTTACTCTATAAAGTATGATGCTGAGATGTCAAAATGTAAGAGTATGAGGCAATTGTAGTGTTACTATAATGTCAAAAAAGTATAAAGTACAATCTTTTTCTGGATCAATCTCACTTATACTAATAATATCAAATATTCATATAATGCCTACTTGCTTTCTCTTCAAAAAGAGAAAGCCTATCAAAAAATTAGGAAATATATGTTGTAGTCTTACCAATACAAAAAAGAAACTGATGCTTATATTAGATAAGCAAATGTTTATTTTAACAGATTGGTCTTCTAACTAATGTACAAAAATGGGGATCCAATTTTAGAAGTAAACACTACATAAACTTATACCTTATTTTTGGATTCTGTAATTGAGGCAAACAAATATAAAGTGTAAAGTAGAGATGAGTGAAAACAAGACCAGTAACAAATCTCAAGATCATTAAAGAAACAGTAGGCTGTAAGGCAAATTAGATGGAGCCAAATTTCCTCTACCCTTTTCACATAATTTTTTTTTTTAGATTTTTATTTTTGTGTATGAGTGTTTTGCCTGCATGCATGTATGTATACCATATGCATGGTTGGTGCCCACAGAAGCCAAAAGAGATATCTGATTCTCTGGAACTTGAGTTACATACGGTTGTGAGCCATTATATGATATGTGTGCTGGAAAGTAAACCCATGCTCTCTACAAAAGCAACAATAAGCAGTGGCCTTCTACCTAGCCCACTTTTACATACTTTGTACTGAAATGGACTTCAAAAGGAAGAGCAGAATGAATATGACTTGTCAAAGGTCTAAAATATGTACACTTTAGAGGCCTAGTAAGGCCTAGTAATCTGGTAAGGGTTTCTTTAGTACACAGGTCTTAGTTGTCACTTCAGACTTCAACTAGAGTTAAAGCAATGTCAGAGACAGGCACAAACCTAAACCAGGTACAGTTATTAAAATATGGTCAGTCTTACCTGCCTACAATGACAGACATTCTTTGGAGGAAATTTCTTTTTGCTGCATAGAAATGTCTTTATATGGATGGGTTTACTGTGGAAATCATTCAAAGTGATAGCACTTTACACAGAAATGACTTCTAGTGACCAGTTAGTACATTTTTTTTCTAGAATTTTGAACTTGATCTCAGAGAAACCATGCTTAACTATCTTAGTAAGGGTTGAGATATAATTTTGAAGCTGTTGACATTCTCTTTTCCATAATATATAAAAAGTGAAGAATGGAGGAAAGAATGAAGAACATTAAAAACAAGAGAAAAAATGTTGGAATAAGGCACAAAAGCTAAAGGAGAAAAATCTTGTCTTCTAACTTGATCCCCACTCCTTGGAGGCAGTATTTAGATGCTGAACAGACTATGGACACCCACTAGATATAGTGCAGTACAACCCAGAACTTCTGGATTCAAGTCATACTCCTGCCTCAGTCTTCCAAGTAGCTGGAACACCAGTTGTGGGGGAACTAACACAAAAAACCCACAACTAGACCATGTGAAGAGAGTGAGAGATTTTAGAAATTAAGTCCTAAATGGGATGTCTTCATCAACACACTCTCCCCTCATGGTTCGGGCTTCAGAAGAGAAGGTAGGATTCTAAGAGCCAGAGAAGAAGGGTGAGGCCAAGAAAAATGTCTTCAGACACAACAGGACTGATACACATATACACTCACAGAAATTGTGGCAGCATATACAGGGCCTGCTGAGGTCCAGGGAAGACAAGACTCCAGTGCTGGGAGTGGAAGTGGACAGGGAACTCCATCCCTAGCCAAAAAGCTATTGTCAATTTACATGTATTTGCAAAGGAAACAGTTTTCTCCAACGGAGTCTCAATGAGTACATTAACCAGACTTAAGGGCAGGCCCTATGCCCAGAAGTAGATGGCCAACATAAAACGAACACAATGGTATTTTTGTAGACTTTTCATCTCATATTACTTTGTTTCATCATGTTTTTGTACTGTTAGACTTTTGCTTGTGTATTATTGTTTTAGAGTTTTTATAGGTTGGGTGTGTATGTCTGTGCTTCTTGTGTTTCATTTGTAATTGGTTTGGATTTGTGTTTGTTTGCTTGTTTGTTTTCTAAAGAGTGAAAAAAAGAAAGAGCATGCAGTTCCATGGATAGGAAAGGTGGGAATAACATGGGAGGAGTTGAGGAAGCTGGTGAGAATGTATTTTCTGAAAAATTATTTCAATAGAGATTTTAAGAAAGAAAACAATCTGCAGTTGCCTGAGTGTGCCAAGTATGATGGGAACTGAAAAGGATTACAAAGAAGATAGAGAGGGAAATTTCAATGTGAGAGACATGCTCATTACTTTGATTTAGTAACACCTTCATGGTGGATACTTACAGAAAACTTATATAATTTAAATATGTAAATAAAGATCATATATATGTATATATACATATGGAGTGCATGTGCAGATATCTATTATTGATTAATGACTGGAAAAGGAGCCTGAGCACAAGTGACTACCAATTTTGGGTTATGAACACTGAGAAATTTAATGAGTAGGTTTTGTCTTGTTTCTGAAACAAAAACATTCTGTGAGAACTAAGGTAAATCTAGAGTCAGAAGCTCAGAGGTGAGAGGGAGCATAGTGGAGCAGTCTTGTCTCAGGAGGCTGTCAAACTCTACACTGTTAACTTGAACTTTATCCTCATTCCTCCTCTATGTTCTTTCAGTGGAGAATTCAACAAGGTAACTTGAAAGAAACTGGAAAGGGACTAGGCAGAGTTACATAAAAGGGGGAAAGTTAGAAGATAAAGTCAAAGACCAGCAAAGACCTCTATTCAGAGTTACTGTGAGTACAAGGGGAAGGTACTAGACAGTTCCTGATAGAGGGATGCAATCTAGCATATCTTATTCGATAACTCAAGAGCTACCATATGAAAAACAAACTGAAGGGATACAAAAAGAAAACACATCCAATTAAACACTATTTAGCCAATGAAAGGATCCATAAGGTAGCTTATGTTCTAGGATGGTTGCCATGGGAATGAGGAAACATGGCCAGATTCAAGAAACACAATGCATGGAATTTGTTAGAGGTGAGAAGAGAATTATTTCTTTTCTGGGACATGAGCAACTGCAAGAAGGAAGGAGCAAAGGGAAATTGAAAGGAACAAGCCTTTGTGGGGATGGGGAAATAAACAGCCATCCTTTCACCATGTTTAATGCACATATGGATACTTAGGCTTTAATGGAGAGTGTAGTTTTAAAAAACATAAAGGGAATGCCACAGCAATGTATACATACTTAAATATATCAAGACCAGGTAAAACTAAACAGGACAAACACAGCTGAGGAAGAGTAGAAACCCAATGTGATCATATCACAGATCTGGCTTGTATTTGGGATCAAACACAAAAAGAAACTCTAAGAGCAGATCATTTCCACAGAAGCCAAGAGGAAAGAGCTACAAAGGAGCATATGGTCCTTCTTATCAAGTACTGGTGAGGGGTACATAACTAGAAGGCAGGTAAAAAACACTGAGCTCGTGATTGTTATCAAAAGTGACCATTGAGGACTCAGGGGAGAGCTTCCCTCCAGGGCAGGCTTCAGCCCCAGGAATCAGGCGGGAACAGCCGGGAGGCATAGGCCTCAGGAAGTGCGGGGGAGTTGCAGGACTGCAGGGACAGGAACCTCTCAGCTTCTGAGTGACAGAGCTGAATCAGTGACCATCTCTGCCCCCTCCCTGCTAGGGGAGAGCTTCCCTCCAGGGTGGACTTCAGCCCAAGGACTCAGGTGAGATCCCCCATTTTCTCTCTGGGGTCTTGCTAAGGCAGGACCAGCTGGAGGCATAGGACTCAGGAATTGCAGGGGGGTTTCAGGACTGCAGGGACAGGAGCCTCTCAGCTTCCAAGTGACAGAGCTGGATCAGAGACCATCTCTGCCCCCTCCCTGCTAGGGTAGAGCTTCCCTCCGAGGCAGACTTCAGCCCAAGGACTCAGGCGAGACCAGCTGGGAGGCAAAGACCTCAGGAGTGGAAGGGAAGTTGCAGGGCAGCAAGGAAAGGTCAACCTCTAAGACACCAAGAACTTCTAACACCAGAGATCAAGAGATGGCAAAAGGCAAACGCAAGAATCCTACCAACAGAAACCAAGACTGCTTGGATTCACCAGAACCTAGTACTCCCACCTCAGCAAGCCCTGGATATCCCAAAACACCAGAAAAGCAAGATTTGGATCTAAAAACTCATCTCACAATGCTGCTAGAGGAACTTCAGAAGGACATGAATAACTCCCTTAAAGAAATACAGGAGAAAACAGATAAAGAGGTACAAGCCCTTAAAGAGGAAACAAAAAAATCCAATAAAGAATTACAGGAGATCACAAGTAAACAAATAGAAGCCCTTAAAGAGCAAA
>JADRCD010208054.1:0-20746 GCA_019843815.1 Montemys delectorum | reverse complement strand
ACACACACACACACACACACACACACACCTGCATGTGCACACATGCACACTTTCTAATAATAAAAATAAATTTCAAAACATAATTTTAGCAAAATTAAAATGTATAATTAGTGGATATGTCTAGGGCTCTAAGACTTTATGTTCATTATCCCCAAGACAGAGAAGTCCGGGCAAACAAATAGAATAAATAACATGACACAGCAGTGCTTAAGTAACTAAAGAAACAAAGAAGACTGCCAGGGACTTCAGCAATTTAATTAAGGGTGTAAAAGCATGGTAATTACCAATGTGTCTCAGTCCTTCTATACACAAACACTTTTTTTTTAAAGCAACACTTAGTTTCAATTACTTTAGATGCACAGAGCTGTAGGGAAATACTGTAATAAAGCCCATGTCTTGAAAAATGCCTCAATAATGAGATTTATCTAATTCATCCAGGCTGGCCTTCCCTAAATGGTCTGAACTGATGTAGTTCAGCCAAATACAGAGTAAAAAAATAAGCTCCATTAATTTGAATCACCCTTGTTATAAATGCAGTGATACCAGGCTGGAGGGCACATCTCAAAGGTGGAACCTTTGCCCAGAATACCCCTGTGAGAGGCTGGGGGCGTGGCTCAGTGGTAGAGCCCCTGCCTAGAATCCCCCAGTGAGGGGCTGGGGCCGTGGCTCAGTGGTAGAGTACTGGCTTAGCATGCATGAGTCACCAGGTTCAATCCCTACCGCCACAAAAGAAGAAAACAGAACAAAAAGGCCCTACAGAGCCTCTCAGAAGAATGTGGTGGGCAATGTGGTACTTTGAGACCTGGGTGAGTGGACGTGATACATCCAGGCAAGTCGGGGGAGCAAGGCCACTACCAGACACAGCTGTGACTTAATTGCCTTGTCCTTTCCCCTGGCCCTGCTGTCACTTGGAAGGAATTATCTGGCTCTCTGGGAGGGGTGAGTTGCTCAGCACCTGGTCCCCAACTCTCCTCTTGGCACTCCAGGGGTTCCCACCCCAGGACTAGGACAATACTGCTCAGCTTGGCCACGAGGCTGGGACCCAGTATGGACTCCATGTGGATAGCGGTTCTCAAAAATGAGCCAAAGCCTCCTGAGAGACTTTGCTCTCTCTGTTCCCATTAACCTTCTGTCTGGGAAAGAAAGTCATGTGCTGTAGCCAGAAGCCTGTGCTAGGACTTTATATTGGTCACCAAAGCCCACCCAGCCAGATGGGACGTTCATCAGATCCAATTCGGCAGTGTTGATTTCCTCTCTTCAGAAGGAGCACTGGATATGTGCAGATGTTTCCCTCTGGATGAACCCACTCCAAGCAAGCAGGCTTGGAGGCAGGTCCCACCACAGAGGCACATAAGCGAGGTCCCTTCTTATGTGACCAACTTGACATTGGCTACTCCAGTAGATGGCACCTGTACTCCCAGAGTGAAGTTAAAATGCACCCGATTGACCCATTTACAAGTGATTTAAAAAAAAAAAATGTTCAGGGGCAAGGGAGGGGTTTTACAACATGAAATTTTCCCCTTTTACTTTCTGCTTAAAACTCTATCAGGGTATGCTATTAAAGGAGTTTTTAATATGTAGATTGCATTGCTATTCATAAAATAAAGTGTGTCTTTTAAATTTCTACAAAATAAATGTTTTAATTAAAATACTTAATAAAATAACATGGTGAAGGAAATGTTTAAATGTAGGGTCAGAGAAATGGCTTAGTCAACAAATTGCTTGCGGTACAGCACAAGTTCCATCATTACCACCCACACAAAAAGCTAGGTAGGGTGACCGGTGACCTGTACTTGTAAGCCCAGCACTGGGGAAGTAGAGCCCAGGTATTCACTGGACAAGCAGCCTAGCCTAATCAACTTACCACACCTGTCCCTTTGTGTGACAGCGTCCTTAGGAAAGATCCCTCCAAGGTGGGGGGAGGGGGGCGGCAGGCACATATGATGTGACTCCTGAGCTTCCAGAGGCAAACAACAGAGGGGCCTCCTTAAGGAGCTATCTTTACTGGGTTGGCCTGTGGCAGGCCTGTGGAATATTGTCTTAGTTCAACTTAGCCAACTATGGAAAGGGCAAGTTCCATGCCTTGGGAAGAGGGTCCTGAACTGAGAGGAGAAACTGAGCTGAACCCAAGCAAGCCTGTAACCATGTGTGCGTTCATTTCTCTCTCCCCTATACTAAGGATGTGATGTGACCAGCAGCAGCAAGTTTCTGCCTTATTGCCTCTGCGATGATGAACTGTAACCCAGTCTGTGAGCTGAAACAAATCCTTTCTCCCCTAAATGACTTTTGTCAGGGTGTTTTACCACAGCATCGGACATGAGACTACTACACTATGTCGGTAGTTTTGCTGTTCGTTTTCCAATCAATTCTGCAATCTCTAGTGACTCTTAGACTTTCCTTATGCCTCCTGGGCTCCAGGCTGAAAGAAAAAGAGAACGTGAGCTGAGCCCCAGCATCCATCTCTGTCTGCTTTCTGACTGTGGATACAGTGTGACAAGTTGTGCTCCTTCTGCCATGCCTTCCGCACCGGGATGGACTGTTTTCTCAAACTGTGACTGTGTTTGCCTGGTGACCTCCTCTGTGAAGCTGTGCTCAGAGAAGCAGTTAAAATGATCACACTGTGGTGATGGCGGTAACTTCGTTACTTAGTTACTCTTCTCTAATCTGCGTATCTCAGGTCTTCTAACAGCATCCACAAGACTGTGAAGGCTGGATAGTTAACTTGCAAGTGGTGAGACATCTAGATATATAATAATTCTTTTAGATTTATTACTTTCAAAAATTATATGTATATGTGTATGCTGACTACCCTGAAGAGATGGAGTGGCAGTCCCATGTGAGCAGCTTGATGCCGGTGTTGGGAAATCAACTTGGATCCTCTGCAAGAGTAGTATGTGCTCTTAACTGCTGAGCCTTCTCTCCAACTCCTATATCATAATTCTTGCAAATCCTTTATAGGATGCTCCTAAGAAGGCCAGTCAAGTGAAAGAAATGGCTCTTACTTCCTAGGGACTCACAGAGTCACAGCAGTGCACCAGCCACTAGGATAGTGTGTAGAGCACCAATTCCACCTCATTCAAACAGAAATAGGGACAAGTGAAGGCTTAGTGCACTAATGAACAGATGGACTATGTCTTGAGGCCAAAAATGGACCTGAAATGTAATGCAAAAAAATTGTCCAAGACTGAGAGGGTCAGCTGGATGCAGTTATAGAAACAGAAATAAGCATGTGCTATTCTCCGCTGGGGAAAGAGCTATAAAGTTACCCAGTGTGAAATGGGGAAGCCTGAGTTCATGGCTGGAAAACAGGTAACAAGAACAGGGTCCCTACTCGTGAAAAGAAGGCCACAGCACCTTCTCTCCAGCCCTGGGCTGATCACAGCAAGGCAAGGGGAACAGAGAAGCCTTATCTCAGCATTGGCAATGAGCTGGAGCTGCAATCTGTCTAGGACACCATCAGGGTCACTTGACACAGCAGACAGCAACAATCAAGAATCTGAGGGTCATCTGAAAGATAATGTGGACTAACTCTGGTTCATTTCAAACAGCTAAAGCACATATAGGTACACACACACACACACACACACACACACACCATGTGTAGTGGTCCATGTGGTAGTGCTAGGTTTCAAACCCCACGGCTTTGTACACATTAGACAAGTACTCCACCACTTAGCCACATTCCCAGCCCCTCACTTAGAGGTTTTAGGCAGGCATTCTAGTACTGTCTATATTCCCAGCTCCCCAGAATGTGTATTTTAAACATAAAAGTAGCCTCTAAAATAAGGGAAACACACTTTATAGCTCCCAAACCAACAAAGATAAAAGGTGTGGTGGGCGGAGCCTGTATCACATCCATTTAACAGACAGACAGTGCAAATCTATTCAATGGCCAGCTGAATGCACAAAGTAAGGATAGTACCAGTCAGGTTTTGCAATACACTGACAATTCCAGCACTTGGGAGACTGAGGCAGGGGAATTGTAAGTTCAAGGCCAGCCTAGGATACATAATGATACCATGTCTCTAAACAAACAAGCAAAGAATAAGAGGAGGAGGAAGAGAAGTAGGAGGAAGAGGAAAGTTGGGAGGAAGGATGGGGGAGAGTATCACATAACAGTAAGCAGGACAAGGTGGCCCAGGAGGCAAAACCTGAGGACCC
The DNA here is from genome assembly GCA_019843815.1 of Montemys delectorum. NCBI lineage: Eukaryota > Metazoa > Chordata > Mammalia > Rodentia > Muridae > Montemys > Montemys delectorum. The sequence goes on along the minus strand of JADRCD010208054.1, from coordinate 16,585 downwards.
ACATTCACCCTCAGATCCCATAGTGGAAAGAGTGAATCGAGTTGTCCTCTAACCTCCACACATTTACTATACCACTCAAATAACTATGCCTGTATATACAATAATAATTATTATAATTATAATTATTATTATTATTATTATTATTTTAAAACAGAAAGTAAACATGATAAGGAGGTATGGGTCTTACTTTTTGAACTATCTTAGCAGAACTATCCCAGGGTCTCATGAGAACTACTTTAACTCCTTCCAAAGACCTGGGACCTCCCACTACCTCCCAACATCGGTTCACCAAGCACCAAGATTCCAATATGTGAGTCTTGGGACACAATGGAATCATAGCCAAGCCATAGCCAAGGAGGAGACCTCAGGGGACATAGAGAGGGTTAACATGTCCTCATTCCCCCAGTGTGGGATGTGGCCGTGCCAATGTATACCCTATGGTCTCATCTGATGTATTCAGCACAACCATGCTACCTTCTGCTACTGAGAAAATATGAAAGGCCTCTTTCTCCTGGGGATGTAATGAGTTGGCAGAAATCTAGGCAGGCTGCAGCTAGAATATTCCACCTTTGCACAGGAACACTGAGTCACCCAGGGGCGGGAGGACAACAATGAGTCAAAAACAAATCAATAAGAGACAGACACACCAGCAAATTAAAAACTTGGCAACGACTAAGAACAGACAAAACTCAAGGGAGAGAGAGAGAGAGAGAGAGAGAGAGAGAGAGAGAGAGAGAGGCAGAAGCATGGGGAAATGGTTCCCACTCTAATAGGAAAGGCAGAAGAAATTGAAGCAAAACAAACTGTCCCCAATTTGGGCAAAAAACAGGTGCCAACGTCACAAGTAAATGGGAACATATGAAGCCGAGGAGTTGGTGAGACTGCAAATGGCAAGAACAGTTTCTAAAGTAATTTGAAAGTGCTGGTAAGGGGGTATACTACTGTGATCCCAGACCCCCATCCACTGAGAAAGTAAGATCACCGAGAGTTCAAAGTCAGCCATGGTCATGGAGGAAGAAGAAGTCAGGGAGAGGAAGGAAAGATGTGATGATGTGAAGGACAGAGGGAGGGAGGAGGGGACCGAGGGAAAGGGGGAGGAAGGAGACAGAAAAGTAAACCATTAGTCTATTCTTTGTGCTTGCCTTTGTTTTTGCTTTTTGAAACATTGTTTCATGCATCTCCGGCTGGCCTGAACTTCTTTGCCACTCCTGCCTCCACACCCTTAGCGTTGGAACTGCAGGCTTGCACCACCGCACTCAGTTTTCTGTGGTCACATGGATGGTACAGAGGACTTCTGTATATGCTAGGCAAGCACCCTACCCACTGAGCCCCAGCCCCAGCTCTGAATCATCAGTTCTTAAGGGAAGGGAATGTGCCCACAGCCCATGATAGGATAATTCCACTCCCAGGCATGTACCAAGTGAGGCTCGTTCATGAGCACACAAAAAGATTTTTACCGTGGTACCATCTGCAGTAATGAACACTTGAGAACAACAAGTGATCAGGTGCCCAAGACTGAATGTATCAATGACAACAACACTTCATCTGTGGGCTCTTCCTCTGTGAATTCAAACTACAGATAGAACTTGATTTTTGGTTTGGGTTTTGTTTCTTTTAAGTAGCATCTGATTTGGGGGTGGTAGCACACATCTTTAATCGCAGCCCTTAGGAATCTATGGGAGGCCCGTTGTGATGCTGAAGTCTATCTGGCTCTAGATGGTCTGAGCCTGTTTCCGAAGGAATGATAAAAAGCTGGGAGCGGTGGCACGTGCCTGTAGTTCCATCAACGGGCAGGGCGAGACTGGAGGGCTGCTGATTCACACACCAGCCAGATCTATAGAACGAGTTCCAGTTTAGGCTAGGCTGGATAATGTATTCCAGGTTATATTAGGCTACATAGAGTTTTCCAGGCTAGCCCTGGGCTACACATTGAGTTCCAAGTCAATGTCAGCACAGTTGTACTCAATGTGTACAACTATTTTCTCCTCCTGATTTTGTAAACAATACAGTATAAACTATTTACCTTGCCCAAGGCCATATATGTCACTCGGAGGTGATTCTAAACACACTGGGGATGTACAAAGGTTCTGCATAAATACTACACTCTCTATAAGGGGCATGTCTGGGTATTTTAGTATCCACTAGAGTCTTGAGTCCAATTCCCCCTGGACAGAGAGATATAGACATGATTGTACTTTGTAGCATCTAGAATAATCTAGCACAACACTGTTAATATAAATAAACCTGAATTTTTTTCCATACCAGGATTGAATTCCAGGAATCTCATATGCTTAGACCCTTCTTTTTACTGGAGGATGGCTTGGTGGTTTATACCAGAGGACACTAGATCCGTTCCCAGCACCCAGGTCATGTACCCCACAACTCCAGCTCCAGGGGATTCAATGCCCTCTGCAGGCCTCTATGGACACCGGCACTCACTCAAGTGCATAGGCAAATCCCCTCACGTGTGCATGTGTGCACACAGAGACACACACAGAAAGGATTAAAATGTTTTAAGATAAAGGTTTTTCAGTCATCCAAGTCTTACTGGAGAACAAGAAAAGGCTCGTTTATCAGCCTTCTCCTTTATTTCACTAATGTGTTCATGTGTCTCTCTGTGTGAGTAAATGCCAGCTATGTGTGGATGTCTTGGAGGCCAGAAGAAGAGGGTGTGGGATTCCCTAGAGCTGAGAACTGAACTCAGGTCCTCTGCTACAGGGTCAAGCACTCTCAAATGCTGAGCCATCTCTGTAGCCCCAATATGCCAGTGTCTTTCATCTAGGACAGAGTGACTTAATCCTGACAGGACATGGTTTTTTTTTGGGGGGGGGGGGGGTAACAGGAGGACAGAGATAAAGCTGGGCCTTGATGGTGTCCTAAATTGTACTTGCTCAACATCTTTTTTGCATAAGAGATTACTGGTTTCAGGACAGCAGTCCATGTATAGTTACATAAGCTCTGTAGGACACCGTGAGGATTTGGGAGAAGGTCCCCTAGGGTGGGGGCCTGGCAAGCTGCTTGCTCCTGAGGCCAAGGATAGAGTGGGGCAGTTGACTGCAGGGGGATGTAATCAGGAGAATGGGAGGGACATGGAAAAGAAGAGATGAGATGGAGTGGTAACTTGTGTTGAAACTTGTGAGGTCATCTCAGGGTGTTGCTGGGGCCACTGCACTCAAGACAGATCATAAAGGGGCTTCGCAATCTGCACTCTGTCCAGTGGGAGACAGAAAGTCTTTGCCAGACTTCTAAGTAGACAGTGACCTTGAAGGAGCCTCTCGTTCCATTTCTTGCCTTGGGGCAGATAAATGTCTAAATCTTCCTGAATGTCGGCTTGTCTTTTTTTTTTTTTTTTTTTTTCTATATCTCCAAGGACAGAGAGTCTGTGGTCCCCATCCTTCATCTTTTTACAAGGTTGGACAGGCGTACTAGGGTAGGAGAGAAGGTGACCACGAGGGCATGACAGATGGGGAAGGGAGCAGGTGTCACTCCTGGGATCCAGTTGGCACAGGGGGCAGAGTGCACAGGAGTGGGAGGGGAGGGGAGCGGGCAGAGTCAGTATCCGTGATGGGGGGAAGGCTGGGGCAGGTGAGCAAAACCCAGGGTGACCTGCTGAGATGACAGATGACAGCATAAGCTGTACAGCAGGAGGGCTCACAGCAGTGACAGTGATGACAGCAGCTCCTTTAGTCACTGTGGCCATGCTGGTTGCTACTGCACCGGACACTGAGAATCAGGAAATACTCTTAAGATCTATCCACAGTCTCAGTAATCCCACAGAGGAGGCATTTCATGGTCTGCATATCATCATCATCATCATCATCATCATCATCATCATCATCATCATCATCATCATTGTGGGGGAGGAAATGGAGAGATCAACGTCAGGTGTCATTCCTCACATGCTGTTCACCTTCTTTTTTTGAGATAGAGTCTCTGAACTGGCCTGGTGTTCTCCAAGTAGTCTAGGCTGGCTTTCCAGTGCTCTCAGAGAAGCTCCTGTGTCTCAGTCAGGGTTTCCATTCCTGCACAAACATCATGACCAAGAAGCAAGTTGGGGAGGAAAGGGTTTATTCAGCTTACTTCCACATTGCTGTTGATCACCAGAGGAAGTCAGGACTGGAACTCAAGCAGGTCAGGAAGCAGGAGATGATGCAGAGGCCATGGAGGGATGTTCCTTGCTGGCTTGCTTTCCCTGGCTTGCTCAGCCTGCTCTCTTATAAAACCCAAGACTTCCAGACCAGGGATGGCACCACCCACAAGGGGCCCTACCCCTTTGATCACTAATTGAGAAAATGCCCCACAGCTGGATCTCATGGAGGCACTTCCCCAACTGAAGCTCCCTTCTGTGTGATAACTCTAGCCTGTGTCAAGTTGACACACAAAACCAGACAGTACAATTGACCCCTTGTCAATTTGACACACAAACACATCACTATTAAGCCTCAACCCTTATGTTCTTATTCATCCCCAAGATCTAAAGTCCCACAGTCTTTACATATTAAAAGCTCAATCAATTTAAAATGTCCAATATCTTTAAAAATTCAAAGTCTCTTAACTGTGGGTTCCACTAAAATGCTTTCTTCCTTCAAGAGGGAAAAATATCAGGGCACAGTCACAATCAAAAGCAAAACCAATGCCTGGGATCCGACTCACGATCTTCTGGGCTCCTCTAAGGGCTTTGGTCACTTCTCCAGCTCTGCCCTTTGTAGCACACATCTTGTCTTCTAGGCTTCAGATGCCTGTACTCCACTGCTGCTGCAGTCCTTGGTGGTCATTGCATGGTTCTGACATTTCCAAAACACTGCTGTCTTTCTCTGTAACTAGGCTTCTCCAATAGTCTCTCATAGACTGTCTTCATGGTGCCAAGCCTCAATTTCTTTGCATGACCCCTTCAGTCCTGGGCCATCAATTGCAAACCGAGGCTGCCCCTTCACCAATGGCCTTCCATGGCCTCTCACTGTGCTGGAGCCTCAGCTGTTCTTCATGTCCCTTTCATGCCTTCAAAACCAGTACCACCTGGGTGACTCTTATACATTACCAAGTCCTGCTGCAGCACAAGATACAACCTTGGCTATCTCAGAAAACACTTCCCAGAAGATGTCACCTCAGTGATGCTGGTCTCTTCTTAATCACTGCTAATTTCTTAGTTCCAACTAACCAGTCCCAGTAATGTAAAGTTTTCAAGTTAGTAGTTCTGGTATCTTGTTAATCACAGCTGATACTTCAGCACCAGCTAACTAAAACCACAGAATCTTCACAATCAAAACAACATGGCCCTGATAAGAGTCTTTAATCTTCCCTTTGAAATTTCACAAGCCAGGCCTCCATCTCTGCACTGTTCTCAACAAGATCTTCTAAGCTCCCACAGAGTTCTTAACAACCAGTGGCTCTTCTAGCTCAAAGTTTCAAATCCTTCCACAGTCCTCCCCAAAACATGGTCAGGTTGTTACAGGAATACCCCTCTATGTTGGTACCAATTTGTCTTAGTCAGGGTTTCTATTCCTGCACAAACATCATGTCCAAGAAGCAAGTTGGGGAGGAAAGGGTTTATTCAGCTTAAACTTCCACATTGCTGTTTATCACCAAAGGAAGTCAGGACTGGAACTCAAGCAGGTCAGGAAGCAGGAGCTGATGCAGAGGCCACGGAGAGATGTTCCTTACTGGCTTGGTTCTCCTGGCTTGCTCAGCCTGCTCTCTTATAGAACCCAAGACTTACAGCCCAGGGATGGCACCACCTACAAGGAGCCCTACCCCCTTGATCACTAATTGAGAAAATGCCCCACAGCTGGATCTCATGGAGGCACTTCCCCAACTGAAGCTCCCTTCTCTGTGATAACTCCAGCCTGTGTCAAGTTGGCACATAAAACCAGCCAGTACACTCCTGTCTCTACCACCCAGCACTGGGATTATAAGTGCCCTATTATACACAGCTCTTGCTCTCTCTCCCTTTCCTCCCTCCCCCTCTCTCCCTCCCCTTCTCTCTCCCTCCTCCTCCCTCTCCTCCCACACTCTCTGTCTTCTCTCTCTCCCTCCCCCTCTCCTTTCCCTCTCTCTGTATATTGTCCATGAATACAGGAGTACTTATACATGCCTCTGTGTAGAGCCCAGAAGTCTGTGTCCAGTGGTGTCTACCTCATTCATTTCACCTTATTCTTTGGGTAGGATATTTCACTATAAGTGGACCCTCAAATGGCTACCTCGATTGACTGATGAGTCCTAAGGAACTTCTTATCGTTGCTTCTTCAGCTTGCACTGGGATTGTAAGTTTTGGTAGTTACACCCTGCTGCTTGTCAGGATACTGGGGATTGAACTCAGGTCCTCACACTGGCACAGCAAGCTCTTTACCAGCCAAACCATATGTGAAGCCCCAATGTCCATTTTTTTTTTTATATTGGTTCTGGGAAGTGAACTCAAGTCTTTAAGGACTTTACCAACTAAGCTTGGTAAAGTGTCCTAAAAGCCTTGATGGTGTCCTAAATTGTACTTGCCCAACATCTTTTTTGCATAAGAGATTACTGGTTTCAGGACAGCAGTCGGTGTGTAGTTACATAAGCTCTGTAGGGCACTGTGAGGATTTGGAAGAAAGTCTCCTAGGGTGGGCCTGGCAAGCTGCTTGCTCCTGAGGCCAAGGATAGAGTGGGACAAGTTACCACTCCATCTCATCTTTTCTTCCCCATGTCTCTCTCTGTCTCCCTGGACCAATGTTTTACATTGTAATGAGGAGAAAAAGGAAACGGGATCTGAATACGGTCACATTTCTTGGAAGAGAGAGATCTGGGATGCAGAAGCAGCCACTGGCTCCCGAGTATGATCCTAACCACAAGACTGTCGGTCAATAAGGAATATCAATAAACCAGAGCTGGTAGTAAATTCCTGTGCTCCCACACTCAGGAGGTAGAAACAGGAGAATGGTGAGTTCCAGCCCAGCTTGGGCTACATAGTGAGTTCAAGGCCATCCTAGTCCACATGGTGATTTCAAGACAAAGTAATATAAGAAGAAGACTCTAAGTATATAATAGGTAGGTCCCACCAGTAAAACAAACATGTCAAAGGAATCTTAGAGAAGACATATTGAATATCCAAAGACCATGATCAAAGTAGAATGTAAGTCCTAATAGGAAGCAAATACCATGATCGAGAACAGAACCCATATATAGGCCTCTGGTCTAGATCATCCTGGCCAACTGACCAGAAGTTCAGTGCTTCACTGTACACAGAACATCAGAAACTAGAGTGAGCGGCATGGTACAACGTGGCTGCCAGTGCACCACACATTGTGTGCATCATTCCACGTAATGAACAGCATTTTCACATGGATATTCCTATCAGAGCTGAGTAACCTGAAGCTCAGATGGGCACAGCAATAGAATCAGCTCCTTCAAGCTTCCAAGACCTCAATTTCTCCACCATGAACTGTTAACTAAAATAAGTCCTTTTTCTATTAACTTACTTTGTTAGAGAATTTTCCCAGAATAATGGGAAAATAAACTAAAACATCCAGTAAAGTGCTCTCCTTATAAACAAGAGGACTTTTGTTCAACCCCCAGACCTATGTTAAAAAAGCTGGATGTGGTGGCACATGCTTGTAATCTGAGTGCTGGAAAGGGGAAGAAAGGAGGATACTCAGGGAATGGCTAGCCTTGGATGCTTGGGGCTCAGGGAATGGCTAGCCCAGCTTACATGACAAGTTCCAGGCCAGTGAGAGACAACGTCTTGTAAGACAAGGTGAAAGGTGTCTGAAAAATGATGGATGGTTGTCTTTTAACCTCCATGGGCATGCATGCACAGAATGCATCTCTCTCTCTCTCTCTCTCTCTCTCTCTCTCTCTCTCTCTCTGTCTGTCTCTCTCTCTCTCTCACACACACACACACAGAGAAAGAGAGACAGACAAACAGACAGACAGACAGACAGACAGACAGAGCTAGCTATGGGTATCACCATTTATCTTAAAAGTCTAATACTTTTTATTTGTTTCTATTATTCTACACAGACTCACACTGGGAAATTTCCAAATAGCCATCAACTAAATATGAGCACTGGCTTGGACTCAAGCTAGACATCTGTGCTAATTTCCCAAAAGAATACCCACAGAAATATAGATACATGAATACCAACAGTAAACTAAAGATAAGAGAGACCACGGGTCAAGCTGTGGAAGAGTTTCTGTTACTGGTCACATTCCTGGGAAGGATCTAGAAAGAAACTAAGCACACACTCTAAACCACAAGAGGAAAACATAGCCCCAGAGAAATTGAGAATTCATACCGAACAGCCAATCTGTGGACTTTGATATAAATCCCAGGGTAGAGGAACAACATGGATTAGAAAAATAAAATTAAAAAGGAAAAAAAAAAACAAAAAACAAAAAAAAAAAAAAAGCATTGCACTTTTGAAATAAAGATGGCTGCTGTTGGGAAGCAAACGTTACCCTGATCAGAGAAGAAAAAAAGCTTTGATAGTCACCACTTGAAAACCACATGGAAACCATTATCGAAACATCATTCTGCAGGGCCACAGCTACTGTGAATGGTGTCATGATAGCACGGGTAGCTTTGGTTTGTTGACTTTGTTTCCTTAGGGTATGTGACCCAGGATCAGGATGGCTGGGTTGTTTGGAAGAGCCAACATTTTCATAGCAGAAATGACTCATTCTAATTCACCTCTCGAGAGTCATCATGAGCGTTAGCTTAATTGAAGCCTTCCGCTGGGACCCTGTTTACTGCTGTTTAGTTGTACTGTTTCGCAGATGATGAAGTGACAGTAGGGACATTCCTTTCTTGTGCTTTTTCTGCTAATACAATGAGCCCTCTGTGGCCACACGGTCCTGTTCTAGCCTTGTTTTTATTATTTTGACAAACACCCTGACAAAAAGCAATCTTGAGGAAGAGAAGATTTATTTTGTTTACCGTTCCAGGTTACAGTCCATTGGTTCAGGAACTCAAGCAGCTGGTCACGTGACATTCATAGCCAAGAGCAAAGAGAGGAAGTCACGAAGCTGGATTTCTTCACTCTTATGCAACTCAAGTTCCTTTGCTTAGGGAATGGTGCCACCTGTAATAGGTTTGGTCTTCCTACATAAATTAACAATCAAGACAGTTCTTCACAGACATACCCAGTAGCTAGGCTGATCTAGGCAATTTCCCACCAAGACACTCTTCCCCTCTATTGGATTGTATTGTGTTGACAAAACTGACCAGAACAGTTCTAAATCTGTGATTTCAAGCAATAGTGAATCATAAGTAATTTTAAAACTCCATCTGTGGTGAATATGTATGGACTCCTGTCATCATTTCATAAACAATTCAACAGCTATTTATATAGCAGTTTTATTCTACTGGTAATTAGATGCTGTGTAGAGATTTTCTTTGAGATAAGGACTCATGATGTACAGATCTAAGCACAGATAGCCAGCAAGACCCCACTGACACATATAGAATACCCATTCAACAGCAAGTATGTTTTATGAAGAGTCCCTGAATGGGGTGAGGGTGCCATCAGGCATTAGAAGTCCTAGCATGTATGCATGTGTGTGTATGTATGTATACATATATGTATGTATAAAGCCATCTAGGGATTGCTCAATGGTAGAATGATTACTTAGCATGTATGAGCCCTGAGTTTAATCCTCAATATCAGAAAGAAAAATAATGTCATCCTTAACATTCACCAAAATTAATCATATATAAAGGTATGAAATAAACTACAATATAATAACTAAAGTCACAGAATATGTTCTCTGGTCAAAATAAATCAAACTCAAAACAAGCAACCAAAAATCACTAGAGCTCCAATACTTGCACATGCTCTGAGAATCTCAAATTCAAGACCAGCCTATACTAAAGAGTGAATTCAAGACCACACTGAGAAACTTAGTAAGATCCTTAGTGAGACACATATGTGTGTGCGTGTGTGTGTGTATGTCTATGCCTGCATAGACATGCATGCATGCATATACGTGTAAAGGAGCCTGGGGATATAACTCACTGGAAGAATGCTTACCTAGCATGTGGGAGCCAGGGTTTAACCTCTAGCACTGAGAAGAAACAAGGAAGGGAGGGAGGGAGAGAGGGAGTGGAGAAGGCGGGAGGAAAAGAGGGAAGAAACAAACTGAAGAATTCTCTAGACAATTGAAAATCTCAGATTCCAATAATAGTTCTAAATGCATGGTCCAAAGGAAACATCTGAGACTAGATAAACACAGAGAGTTGGATGAAAATGGACACACTGTGTCAGTCCAAACTCTAAGTTTCTGCCTAACAAACTGGAAAAAGATGAAGATGAAGCTTAGGAGAAAAGGAAACCCTAAAGAAGTCTAAAATGAGCATAAAAGGCAAAACGCAGAGGGATAGTGACTGAGAAAAAATTTCTTTAAAGATGTGAATAAAATCTGCAAACCATAAGCAAATGCAAAGAGACAAGCATACCAATCACTAATACCAACAATACATGGATTTTTTTAATTGATTTTTTGTTAGCATCCAAAATAATGGGACTCATCTTGGGAAGCCACTTTCACAGGTGCATTATTGCATCTTGCTCAGAGACTAGGGATGCTGCAGTCCACCCGGCAGCCATTAAAGTTAGTAAGGGAATTCTGTGGACCAATTTACACCCAGAAATTTAACAACTTAGCAGAATTGGCTGACTCCTACAGGGGAGCCTACTAAAACTCAGACAGTCGAAATAACATAATCTGAGAAGTGCCATGATCATCAAAGAAATTGAGTTTGTGGTTTAAAAGCTTCTGAAAGAGAACTAGGAGAAGCATCCAAGCCCAGCTGCTCTCCATGAGGAAACCGTCCGTTCAGATATGAATTAACACCAATTTAACGTAATTTCCACCATAAACAATCTTTTATGATCTCATCAAATACTTCCCAGTTTATTTTATGAGACCTGATTTAAAAAGAAAGGAAGAAAGAAAGAAAGTAGGCAAACAGTATCACAGAAAAGAAAGGGAAGGGAAAGGGAGGGAAAGGAAAGAAAAGGGAGGAAAGGGGAAAGAAGGGAAGATCCAATCCTTTCTTCTAGTCTCCGGTAGTACTACACACACACACACACTCAAATGTTTACACACAGAGAGACGTATACACAAATGTATACACACAATTAAAAATAAATCTTTTAAAAAAATTTATTGGGTCTGGGAAGATGGCTCGGTGGTTAGAACTCTTGCCACACAAGCACGAGAAGTAGAGCTCAGATTCCCAAATGTCAGGTAGTCATGGTGGGCTAGCTTCTAATTTCAGCCTCAGAAAGTGGAGGAGGGGGAAACCTAGACCTGGCTAACTAGTGAGACCACCCAAATCAGTGAGCTCTGGGTTTGACTACGAGACCATGTCTCAAAGAATAAGGTGGGAGAGTGATGGAGGATAATTCCTGACATCAACCTTGGACCTCTACATGTATATGTAAGCACGTTTACATACACATATACATATATACACGTGTACATGTAAATGTGTACCCACAAACATACATATACACTATAAAAATGGAAGAAATAAAGGCTTATTGTACATGTTGACCATAATTAATAATGATGTACTTATATGTCTAAATGGTTAAGACAGTAGATTTTAAATGACTTAATCATTGAAAAATATTAAATAGGTGAGGTTAAGGGTAAGCCAGCTTAATTTGGCAATTTCAAAATAAGTGTCTATGTGTATATATATCTGTAGAAGTATATGCACGTATGTATTCAAACATACCATACACATATGTATGTGTATAAATTAGACTACCATGAATGTTGTAAATTAAATTATATGCAATTTTATTGCTCAATTAAAAATAATTCTCTAGAATGAGAGAAATCACTCAGTTGGTAAAGTACTTGGCTCCAAGGACCTGAGCTTGATCTGTAGAGCCCATATTTAAAATAAAGAACAAACAACAACAACAAAACCCCATGGTAGTGAGCATTTATAATCCCAGTACTGTGGAAGCTCCCTGGGCTAGCAGGCCAGACAGCCTAGCCTGCTTGGCAAGTCTCATGCCTATGAGAAAACCTACCTGAGAAAAACAAGGTATATGGCATCTGAGGAACAATATTTGAGGTTGTCCTCTGGCCTACACACACACACACACACACACACACACACACACACACAAACCCTAAACAAACAAATAAATAAAAACACTTTTTAAAAAATCCTAAACACAGGTCTGGATATAGCCCAGCTATACACAGCACTTGCTACAAATGAAACCATGAAACCCTTGGTACTCAGTAACATTAGACAAATTGGATTAAGACAAAAAACCAAGTACATTTCTATTTACAATTCTATTTATAAATGATGAACACAGTACAGTTTAGTACAAGGAAGACTAAATACTTAGACATAAATTTATCAATGTAGCTACAGGAACAATGTACTCAAAAAAAAAATCATAAGATCTGGATAAAAGATAGCAAACACCTAAATAGTTGGAGTGAAAATTATGTTCATAGACAGAAAGACTAATAATAATGAGCAAGTGAATTTCCCTAACTTTATCTACAGGATACAAAGAGTTTGTGGACAAAGTTTAAAGAGACATAGAGTGGGCAAGCTCACCCTAGACTTCACATAGGAAGACAGACCTTAAAATAGCTAAAGCAATCATGATCAGAAGAGTGGGGTGGGTGGAACCAATTAGCCAATATGAAGGATTAATATATAGCTACAGTTACTTAAGCTGCACAGTACTGGTAGAGAGATGCAAGAATCAATGGAGCAGAATTGGAGATCCAGAAATAGATCCACATACATATACTCTATTGATTTTTTTTTCTTTTTTGCAAGATTGTCAAAGCAATCTGATGGAGAAGCGACAGGCTTTTCAACAAATTTGTTAAGAAAGTAGGTATCTGTAGACCCTCTCCCATAAAGAGCCTTATACAAAAATTAACTCATAGAACGATGTCTGGGACTGGAGAGATGGCTCAGCAGTTTACAGCGTATGCTGCTCTTACACGGGACTGAAGTTTGATTCCTGGCACCCAGTTGATGGTTCATAACCACCTGTAACTCCAGCTCTGGGAAAGTTTATGCCCTCTTCTGACCTCTACGGGCACATTCATTCATGTGCAAACTCCCTCACACAAACACACATGCATTTAATTATGCATATGCATAATTCAAAATAAGTCTTTAAAAAGAAACATCTGGGGGGGGGGTTTGCAGGAGAGATGGCTTAGTGGTTAAGAACATTTTCTGAACTTCCAGAAGACCCAGCATCATGTTAAGTGGCTCATGGCTTTCTATGGTGCCAGTCCCAGGGAATTGGATGTCTCTGGTCTTCTCAGCCCCCCTGAACTCATATGCACATACTTACATGCAGACACACACACCTACACGTAGTTAAAAGCATTAAAAGTACATTTCCAGAGAGGGTTAGCTGAGGAGGGAAAACCCACTGTGGATATGTGGTGAGGACATGGAATGGGACAAAAAGCAGATGGATCCCAGAACTGCCTCACCCCCCACTCTCTGCATCCTGGTCCATCTAGATGTGAGCAAGCAGCCCCACACTTCCTCTGCCACAGCCAAAAGCTGCTCTCCTCTCTTTCCCTTCTCTTCCAATTAATTTCCCAGCAAAAGAAATCTGTCTTTTTCCCATCACTTTAGCCAAGTATTTAGTCACAAACAGAACAGGCCTGTGATGGTTTGTATGTTCAGCCTAGGGGGTACCACTATTAGTAGGTGTGGCCCTGTTGGAGTGGGTGTGTCACTGTGGGTGTGGGCTTTAAGACCCCTCATCCTAGCTGTCTGGAAGTGAATGTTCTGCTAGCAGTCTTCAGATGAAGATGTAGAACTCTCAGCTCCTCCTGCACCATGCCTGCCTGGATGCTGCTATGTTCTCTCTCACCTTGAGGATAATGAACTGAACCTCTTAATGTGTAAGCCAGCCCCAATTAAATGTTTTCCTTATAAGACTTACCTTGGTCATGGTGTCTCTTCACAGCAGTAAAACCCTAACTAAGACAAAGCTGGACATTCCATGAGAAAGTAAAAATAAGTTCATAAGAAAGGATTAAGCCTTACTACAAAGGGGTAACATTTCCATTAGTAAACCTTGCTATGAAAAATAAAGACAGCACCCTAGAGATGTACCATTTCCTGGTTCTTCTGTCACAGGACACTCTTCCCACAGAAACCTCCATTACTGTGTCCACAGGAGCACAGGAAGTTTGAGAGGTACAAGGAGAAGATAGATGAAGCCTCCACCCAACCAATCCTTCAAGAATGTCTCAATGAGAGAACAAGGCACTTTTTCAAGCATAGGGTCTTCCATGGGTATCCCTGTAAAAATCCCCTAAACCTACTATTCCTTTTGAAAATGGGAATGGCTTTCCCACAAGGAATCTAGTCTCTAGCTCATTTTCCAAAATCCGGGCTTGAATAAAATCATCTCCACCAATTACTGTCTCCAAACTTGTTTCAGATGAAGCCAAGGGACAGTGACACCCACATTCAATGTGGTCCTTCCTCCCTCAGTCAGTCCCCTCCAGAAATACCCCCAGATATGTCAACAGTGTGCCTCACTAATGCTGCAGGCATTTCTTAATCTGATCGAGTTGTTCAAATGAAGCATCACAATAGCAAGAGATACCAATAGTGATTCAGGGAAGAGATACACCCTGGGTTAACAACCACTAGAAGAGACTACCTAGCAGACAAATGGAAATTAAAATCCTATCAAAATGATAAGCAGAGAATAAATAAAAAATGATCATACCAAAACTAGAAAAGATAGAGAAGGGGCTAGAGAGATGGCTCCATCGTTAAAAGTATATTCTGCTCTTACAGAGGACCCAAGTTCAGATCCCAGCACCTACACTGAGCAGCTCAGAGTTGCCTATAACTCTAGCTTCAGGGAATCCAACACAGCCTTCTGGTTTCTGAAGGTAACTAAACCCATGTATACACACATACACACACACACACACACACACACATACACACACACACACACACACACACACACACAGAGAGAGAGAGAGAGAGAGAGAGACAGAGACAGAGACAGAGACAGAGAGAGAGACAGAGAGAGAGAGACAGAGAGGGGGGGATGAAGCGAGAGGGAGAGGGACAGAGACGGAGAGAGAGAGAGAGAAATTCATTTATTGCTTTATGAAAATATAAAATGTTGCCAGCACACCAGGAGAAACCTGGTGTTTTCTCACAAAATGGAACATGGAACCACCATAGAACTCTGCAATTGCACTCAAGGTCGTTTACCCCAAAGAATAAAAAATAATTAAAAAATTTAAAAAATGCATATGTTCACAGAAACCTGCTTATAAATATTGGCAGCAGCTTTATTCATCACCGCTGGAAATGCCAACAGCTTAGCTGTGTAACAACAATAAATGAAGCCATGGCACATACCCATCACATAATAAAAGGTGGCTTTAGCATCTCTCTCTCTCTCTCTCTCTCTCTCTCTCTCTCTCTCTCTCTCTCTCTCTCCCCCCCCCCCCCCGTGTGTGCGCGTGTGTGTGAGAGTGTAAATAAATTTCCAGTTATCCTTATACAAAAGTTATAAATTTACATTGGCCAGAGAGATGGCTCAGCCACATCAGGAAAGTGTTTGTCACTTAGGCATGAGGGCTTGAATTCAGACCTCCAACTCCTATATAGAGAGTCCCGGTGTGGTGATGCATGCCTGTATTAGTCACACTGGGGAAGCAGAGAAAAGAGGACCACTGGAGCTCACTGGCCAGCTACTCTTGCGTACATGGTGAGCTCTGGGTTCAGTGAAAGAGTCTGTCTCAAAAAAAAAAAAAAAAAAAAAAAAAAAAAAAAAACGGCAAAGAGAGACTAATGAAGGCATCCCACTCAAGACACCAAGTCATTTCCTTACCAGGAGCACAAGGGTTCCATATGTCATCCTTGTATAAACAGCCCATGTCATACTAGACTCGTTGTCTGCTAAATTCTTAAAATAAAATAAAATAAAAATTCTTGGATATATGCCTGTGTAGAGGCCAGAAGTCAATGTCAATTGTCTTCCTCTTGTCTCACCGTGACTATACAACTGTCATCACCAACTCTCCCTGGCATCCTCATCCTTCTCCTTCCCAGCTTCATGTCCTCTCTTTTTTGTCTTACTAATAACCCCAAGTCTGCTTAGTACTTCCCACATACATGTATGTGATAATCATCCCCTGAGATATGAGCAATCTTTCAATGGCCTTCTTCCCAAAGGAGTATAATTTTCCCTTCTCTGACTGTAGCCATCAGCCTCTCTCTGCTTCTTGATACAATGTGACCAACTGCCTTACACACCTGCTGCCGGGCTGCCTCCTGCCAGGATGGACTGTGTTCCCTTGAATAGAGAGCCAAAGTCAAGACCCACTCCTTCCAATATTTCATTGGAGTGTTTTATCAGCAACAGAAAGAGAAACAAGCACAGATAACATTAAAGGAAACCAGGTAAAGTAGATGAGGTTCCTTCTTCATTATGTCTTGCAAGTACAGATGAATCTACAACATTTCAGTTTTAAAAAACAGAACTTGAGATTGAGACAGAGAAACTGAACTTGAGCCAGATGTCTTTTAAGAGGTTGAAAGCTATGTTTCTTTTCT
>JADRCD010208053.1:0-21153 GCA_019843815.1 Montemys delectorum | reverse complement strand
GGTGGTGGTGGTGGAGGAGGAGGTGGAGGTGGTTTGGGGTTTGGTTTGGTTGGTTTGGTTTTTGAACAGCTTTCATAAGAACCTCTGCAGTTTCCTCCCTCCAGTGAGTAAATGATCTCACTCGCCTTTTCGAAGGCACTAGATGAAGCACAGAATAATGCTATGTGTGTGCTCAGGAAAGACAAACCAGAAAGAAAACACAAAGAACAATGGCCAGAATTAAACAAAACCCAGTGATAAACTAGCCCTGTTATAAACCTACCTATCCAGCTGTAGCAACATGAATAAATCAAAATATATCCTAACAGAACAGGATTTAAATGACTTAGTTCACAGTCTGAATTAAGCATTTGTTAGCAGTTCAAAATATGATTCCAGTATTAGAACAACTTTAAATTTAGGAAGTGTGTAACAACTGACTGAGTAGGAGGCCCGTGGAAATGAGTATCTAGGCACAGTGCTCAGTCTGAGGATGGTCAGGCAGTCAAGGAGGACAAGTCACTACAAGGGAGATAACGGCCTGAATTTTAAATTAAGTGAAATACATGTTAAGCACTGCGAGGGAGCCTGAAAACTCCAAAGGGATGACAACAGTCCCCAGTTGCCACTATTTCTACAGAGAACAGTACCACTAACAAAAAGAAATAAATGACAATTCATTTTTCTATACCAGTTGTTTGCTGGACTTTCATCCTGTGATATCATTCAAGGCTACTCATTATCCATCAAAAAGCCAGCTTAATCCTACCATACCAAGAGAGATCCTCTCTTTCACAGGGAATGCAAAGGCACAAGAATCACTGGGATCTTGTTTAAACACAAGAACTTTCAATGCTAATGACATCAGTGCAAGCAAATGTTACTCTTAATCTTAGAAAGTATTATGCCTATTCAGGAAACTTCCTAATGAAGAGAATAAGCTATAAGATACCCAACACAAAAATGAATGAAGATAAAACCAAGCCTTAACATGATAAAGATGGGCAAGACAAAAACAAAAACAAAAAAATTTAAAATAACTAAAACAGATTTTTAGTATAGTTTAGTTGGATATACTTCTCAATAAATGAACATTAGAACAAAAAGACACACAGTAAATAAGTGGCAGCAAGCCACTAAAGCCACTTTTTTCAAAGTAGAAATTATTACAGTATATAGTCAAAACAGGCAAAAGAGATCACTGACTGTACACACAAATATCAGTTCACCAAACAAACTGAATTCCCAAAATGGAAATGGTGGCTTTGAGTACTCAGCACTGAAATGTAAGTAACTAAAAATCAAATCAGTACCTTAATAGCCAAGTAATTAGGTTTCCAGATTAGAAAGAGTCTTGCTGCTTATCAAGAAGGAATGAAATTACTGCCAAAGATCAGAAAATATAAAACTTCATTCACCCATTCATTTATTCACTCATTCAAACAAAGTTTACTGACTACACTGTTCATGCCAAATACTAACTACTCAGGTTCTTATGAGCTTCACAGCAAATAGACTAACTCATAATTTGTACTAACAAATGTATAACTAAAAAGTAAAAGCAGTAGAAAGAAGTCACTACCTTGTTGAGTATCTGTAAGACAACATCACTTAAATAAACTGGATAGTATTTCCCTGAGAAGAGCACCATGAAGAAAATACATAAATAAGGCAGTAGAGGGGCTGATAGGAATGAAAAACAATATTGGGACACATCCTAGATTTTAAATTACACACTCACGTGGACAAGTGCTACATTTATTGAAAACAAGACTTGGAAACAACAATCATTATCTTTGAATGGGAAGTACTGAGACATCCAAGTGAAGCTATTTGGTAGGCTATGTACATCTAAAATTCAAGTAAATCGTTCTAAAAAATACAGACTTTTATGTACTACTCATAAATATACAACATGTACTACAAAGTACTCTATTTAATCCCAATGCGCACACACACACACACACACACACACACACACAGAGAGAGAGAGAGAGAGAGAGAGGCAGAGAGAGAGGCAGAGACAGAGGCAGAGGCAGAGACAGAGAGAATATTTTAAGTATATCTAGCTAGACAGACAACTAGTTTCCAGTTACATTTACTTTGACACCACAATAACAATGTCTTCTTAAGACTATCAAGTGTGCATACTATGTGAAAACTGACAAATTCTGAATGTGTCTTCTCTTAGACATTTAATTATCATATATTCTTAGAAATGTTACAAGTCTTCATTGTTTAGACTATCAACAAACAAGAACAGAAATAAAATCCATAAAGAGACAAGACAGTAACTTCAGAACAAATGTTTCTAAACTAGAAAAAGACAGGTATAGGTTAACAGATGAATAAATCTGATGCTGTCAAAGGGGTCAGCCATGGCTGTTAATTAGATCCCAAGTTTCTTCATAGTTTCTCTCCTTACTTTTCCCAAAAACAAACAAACAAAAAATTCAATGTGGATAAATTAAGGACTCTGAAAAGATTCCCTAATCTTTAGCACACAAGGTTAGCAGCACAGGGTTGCCAGCACTGGGGTGAAAAGTCTCCAGGAGATACAAGGAAAGCCCAGTCTCCTCTTAGTTGCTGTTCAAAATCTGAGGGTTATGACTAACTATAAAGAAAGCTTACCTTTGTCTAATTTAATGTTTATAACCTCTAAGTGAAGATGAGAAATGAAAATGAATGTCTGTACATAGAAATAAATTCTGGTATGCAAAAATTATTTAACTGCCAGGCTGTAAAGGCACAAATAAAACCTCTATTCAGTATGAAACAGTGAACTCTAAATAATTTTCCTTAATTTAGTTTTCTATGGACCCCATCAAATTACTTATTAAAATAAGCTGTTCAATCAGTGCACAGTAACTCCAAGACATTGCCACTTGGGCCAAGATTGTAAGTCAGGTCATTTTACCTATTAGTGCCTTTTCTCATTAATAAAATGAACTCTACAGAACAGATATTTAGAGTAGTACAGCAGTTTCTATGAAAGTCACTCCTTTTGGTCAGTTCTGAAGCTATGACAGAAAGGACAATGACAGCTGACATTGACTGAGCATTTTAACACTGGTCAACACCTCAAATATAGCTCTCAGCAGTACAGAATGTCAGTCAGATCTTCCTCCACTGCCACTCCCTGCATAATCTCTTCACCTTCATTTCCAAGTTGCAAAGCTAAATAAGCAGCATATTTTCACCTTTGCTTGTTAAGTGTGACTGCCAAGAGGGCAAGCAGAGAGCATCATGCACCTGTAGTAAACATAAACAGGGTGCTTAGTGCAGTGCTGAGAGCAGGTATGCAAGCACCAAAACCAGAAAGGCAGCCCACAGTATTTATTCCATTAACAAATGAACTTTTCCACTTCTACTATTTCAGATCAGAAGAAAGGGGTTTTAAAGCAGTGGCACAGCTAGGAATAAAGGAAGAGGTCTAAGATAAGGTCCAGGAAATGAGACTGATGCAGAGAAGCAAAGGTGTGCCTCCTCCTGCTAATATTTGCTCTCCAGAGAAAGAGTAAGTGTGCCCTCCGGGCTAACATGTGAGTCCACTTCTAGACTAACAAAAGAAAATCTGCATTCCAAATATAAGAACTGAATGGGTCACCTGCAATAGTGTATTTGTCCCCAAAGCACTCAGAAAACTCACTTTCACTTTCAACCCTTTTTGCTTTTGGATACAGAATTCTCAGTCAATCTCCAAATAACTATATTTAAGCACTTGTAAATAGAAAAAAAAAATGTATGTGCTTGGTTAGGGTAACTTTTCAAGCTGTGTGTCAATAATTTCTAAAACTTTGCTTAAAAGTATATTCCAAATGAAGATGCAAATTTAGTTACTGAATCAAAAACCAATTTTATATCACAATGGGACACAAAAGGAAAAACATCTATAACAACCTTGCATCATTCTTAAGAATATACATATACAAAGATGTACAAGTTTAAAACATATTTTAAGCATGGTTGAAATACTTATGAAATATAGATTCTCCCATTAGAAATCTCATATAAACTACTAAACTGGTAAAATGCATATGTATACTATGTGTGTGTAATATAATTATATATAACTACATATATATAATTATATTACTGTATACCTTAATGTACAAAATTTGTACCAAACACACACTAAATTTGGTATTTCTTGAATATGCAATAGCACTTTACTAAGTTTCATTTAAAGATACATCTTTTAATGGATTGAGATAAATAGCACATCAAGCTGAAAAGCTATTTTTCTACACTACTATAGTCTACATAAGAAAAATAGTATATTTACTATTTTATTTAAGAAAGAAAATGTATAAACTAAAACAGATGAGACTAGAGAATGTACAACAATCTTAAAATTATTTACAGAAAGTGATAAAAGAAATACAAATGATTTCTTTCCCTTTTTGCTACAACTCATTCTAAATAATTTGTGTCCACCCACAAACCACAAGAAACTTAAGAAGAAGGAAGACCAAAAGGTGGGCATTTCATGCCTTCTTAAAAGGGGGAACCAAATACCCACGGAAGGAATTGCAGAGATTAACTTAGGAGCAGAGACTGAAGGAAGGACAAGCCAGCCTAAATATAGCTATCTCCTGAGAGGCTCTGACAATACCTGACTAATACAAATGTAGAGGCTCACAGCCACTCATTAAACTGAGTACACGGTCCCCAATGAAGGAGTTAGAGAAAGGATCTATGGAGCTGATGGGTTTGCAGCCCCTTAGGACAAACAACAATTACTAACTAGTACCCTCAGAGCTCCCAGGGACCCAACCACCAACCAAGGACTATACATGGTGAGACTGAATGTTCCGGCAGCATGTGTATTGCAGAGGATTGCAAATTTGATCATTAATAGAAGGAATGGATCTCGGCCTTGTGAAGGTTCTGTGCCCCAGTGTAGGGGAATGCCAAGGCCAATAAGTGGGAGAGGGTGGGGTGGCAGGCATGGGGAGGTGGGAGGCAACAGGGGTTTGTTCTTGTTGTGTTTGTTTGTTTGTTTGTTTTTTGGAGGGGAAACTAGGAAAGAAGAAATTTACATGTAAATAAAGAAAATATCTAATAAAAAAATTTAAAAAAAATAATAATTTGTGTCCATAAAGCAAACAAAGTCTTGTTTCAAGCAGAAGAGAAACATGTATTAATAAACTGTAGCCATTAAGCCACCAACCTACTTCTGTAACAGCTTCTTCCCAGATTTAAACATTCCATCCCTCAGGGTAATCCCTTAAAACAATAAAGTAAACAACTCAAAACAGTTTCAGGAAATACTTGAAGCTGACCAGTTCACTAGGCCCCTCTCTGCCAGGGTAGGCAACAAAAGCTGAGTCCATCTCAGAACTAACAGGCTAAGCTGTAAAGAAGACTCAAAAGAGCACAAGCTAAAAGGAATACTCTGAGACCAGACCAGCTGCCTAGAAGTGGCAATCAGCGGTGCTATCTAAAAGAGGTTTAAACCATAGTCACTTAAAGGACACACTCCAACCTGTTGGGCTACCTGCAGGTTGTACAAGCATTCCAGATTCTCAGCTTTTGTGAGTGATCAGCCATACTAGGGGGGGCTTTGGTAATGCAGCTGTCCTTGAATCATATTTGTTCCTGTAAGTTGACACTTTGATTCTAAGCCCAATCAAACTCATGGTTCATCAAGCTCGACTTTGATGGTATTTGTTACTTTGCTCTGTTGTGGGATTCCTATCTAGGGTGCAGAAATATGTCTATTGCATCTGCACAGGAAAAAGTTTGTCATACAATAGTAATTCAAAATGGATCAGACCTGAAAACCTCCTTCATGTGGTCCAGCTTCCATGGTATTTGAAAATCCTATGCAAGCTGCCAAGGAGTCGGGGAGAAGTAATTTAGAATCCTACCCAGTTATGACAACTCTGAACCATAATAATAACCAGGATGATAAAATATCCATCAAGATGTAGTAAGTGTAACCAACAACATCTTGACTGCACTAAAGGCCCAATCAACAGGAGGAAAATAATGCCTGGTACCAGAAATATAGCCTGATTCCCAGGGCTAATGAGGTCATGACCTTAGAAAAGAATCTATACCACTATTTTGCTAGATCAGCATAATTCTTTACTATCAAGTGGAGACAATAACAGAAAACCACAACTGGATACAACATAACCAGAGATTAACAGAGTGTGGGAGCCGGGCCTAATATGCACATCTACATCACTGCTTCTGTATCTATGGCTCAGAGAATATTACACAAGACAGGCTGGGAAAATTTTAAGAGCTAGAAGACCAGGAAATCTGTGGTAAAAGTCTGCCCTAGAAGTGAATGCATAAACAGGTATTATCATCAAAAAAGGGAAATCTCATAAGATTTTACCCCTAAAGAGCCAGGCAATTAATAGGTGCAGAAAGGAGAAAACTAGTCTTTAACAAAGGAATCTGAAATCATATACACAAACAACAAAATCCAACCTAGCAGGTTGTATCTTTACATTTATGCAAGCATATAGGTAACAAAAGTAGTCAGAAGAAACGAAGCTGTCAATGTGAGAGTGAGGCAGAGAGACATGAGAGGAGCTGGAGGAAGGGAACTTGGTACAGGCCTGCAGGAGGAAAGCAAAGGGGAAAGGGAGGATGTAATTATATTTTAAGTAAGAATGTGCTTTAAAAGGTATGTTTCTATAAATGCAAAACATTATTAATAAAATTTAATAAGTTTCCCCTACATCTTTCCCAAGAAAGAAAGGAATACATTTTCCTAAACTGCCTTCACTGTTAGCCTATAATTTGGTTTCTCATTACTTTTCAGTAGATGTGTATATAAGTTAACAATCAAGAAGAAAACCCTACAAAGTATTCTCAGAGGTGACTTGGTTTCTCAGAGGAATTTGGAATGAAATTTCAACCTATTATTGTTTTAATATTAAGATCAATGGTTACTTTGCATGCTCAACTTGGGAATCCCCAACATATGAAAGCCTTTACTCCATCTCAAAGCAACAACTAGACAAAATGTCATAAGGACTAATGAAGCTGATGTCACTTTCTGAAGAACAATGCTGCAATACTAATGTGCTAGGTATATAGCCTTTTCAAATGAACAAAAAGCTAACTTTGTATCTTATTTAAGGTAAGCAATTTCTAGACTCTCATCTTTACCTTATCAAGTGGCAGGTATTATCTGATCTTATAAACAGGAAACTTAAGTTCACAAACAGTTTTACTGAGACTACATTAACTCTTTGCCACAATAAAGGTATAATACTAATATAATAAGGCTTAATAATAGAGTCAGTCCATCAATTCCCTCATACTCATGACTCACTATCACCAGAAAAACCAGTTTGCATTAAATTTACTCACTGTGGATGAGCTTCTTCCTATGTGTGGAAAGAATTCCAGCATAAGCAAAAGAAAAGTGACCTATATAATACAAAGTGAGAGGCTGCTTCTTGAGTCTGGGATCATGTCACTGTCTTATAAAAGCTAGGAATACTTCAACTTATTGAAGTTGAAGTTGACCCTCCAAAATACAGATTTATCTCAAAGCAAAATTCTAAAAGTAGCTGAATGTTTATTACAGGAATTCCTGGGATTAATCTTCTCATATCAATGAGACTCTACAGAAAACAAACTCAACACTGGATTCAGTACTTGCAGGTTGGTCATCCCTCACAAACACTATAAACACAGCTGTTATATACTTTGTCTTTAAGAAGCTTAGGATTATGAAATATGATACAATATGTATACAGACTACTCTGAGCTTTTCTCTCCTGAGATTATTTATCTGAATCAAAAAGGAAAGAATATAATTATTAGATGTGTATACTAGATGGCTTTGGGTACAGCATGGAGAAAAAACATCAGAAGATGGTGTATGGTGGACCACAAATGATGGGGTGCAAAGCAGTAAGAGTCCTTGGGTACTTTTAATCACAGAAGCAACATAATCCAACATGTAAAGTACTATTCTAGCAATAGAGAGGTGAAGAAGGGCATAAAAGCAAGAAGACCAGCTGTAGGGTTACAGAAGCTTCCATAACCTCAAGGGCAGACACATTCTGAATACAATACCATCAAGAGAAAAGGTGGTGAATGGGGTCTGGCAAATGGCAGAGCTTAGAGCATTAGCTCTCCAACTTTCATCTCAGATGACCATGAAAGCAGTGACACCGTGAAACAACGGTGAGTTAGAAACATCTGTAGCTTCAATTATTAATCACACAGAGGCATGCCTTGTTTATATCCTTAATCATGCTAAATTATTTTACAGTGAATGGTTTTTGTTCATTATAAAGAATCATAATTTAAAAGAAATAGATTTTAAATTATGTATGCCCTAATATCACTGAAGATAATACTAATAAAAGTACTCTAAATAAATGATGTCTTTACTATAATGACTCCCATTACTTAACTGACATAATAATTGATATTGCTAAGGTCAAGTCCTTACAAGATACCAGATTATTCTTAAACCAGCCATTAGCTAAAGATTTGAAAGTGTCTCTAAGTAGTAAAAAATACTATGCTATTTTCCTAAAGAACTTAAACAAGGTGCAAAGAAAATGTTCTTGGCAAGATTGTAAGATCTTTTCCTAACAGGTCTTTTTACTGGGAAGGTAAAGTAGAGGCATGTCCACAAGACTTTAACTGTGCAGTATATCTTACCTACCTACTCATTACTATTTCCAAACACTTTAAACAATGAGTGCATAGTGGTAAAACCAAACCAGTGACCAGAAATTTCTGTCTATGACCCAATCACTTGTTCAAAAACATATTCTACATTTTCAAACAACTTTTAAAGGGAAGCACATGAGTATGTGTTTTCTGCACAGCTGTGATGTTTTTTCATCTTCATAAGAGGCTAGCAAGATGATGGCAGTGCTCACAAACTACTCAATATCTGAAGCAGTAAGCTAAACTAGACAATAACATGATATAGAGATGCCAAAGATGTTACTGAATTACCTAAATAGTATTCAAAAGTATCTGCTCTCTGAAAAGAGAAGCAAAACAGAAAAGCAGAAGCAGCAAAGCTTAAAAAGCATCTTGGCTTAGATTCCAGCTCTGATACTCGTAAGCCTTTATACAGCACAGTTTATCTATAATCTAATACTACATACTAAGACCTGGGAGATAAAAATTAATTACATAAGTTAGTGCTTATTAAATATACTTTATCAACAGCTCCATTCTACACTTTCATAAGTATGGTTGAGGAATGTGAATGTTTTAACAAATCCCAAAGATGATACTTACATACCAGTATCACAATTTAGAAGTCAGTGAAAAGAAGCCCTTTGTGTGTTTGTTTTGTGTATGTGTGTGTAGAAATATTCGTAACACCACCCTAGAAGAAGCACTTAAATAATCAGCAAATGCTTGATGTAATTACCTCCGATTATTTTTAAATTTAAAAGGATTACAAAATTTATATAAAAACTCTCACCAAAAATAAGACTTAAACCATGTAGTTACACTGTGTCAGAGAAAGTCTGAGGTGACCAGAGATTCCACATAAAAAAACAATGCCATTTTGCACACAGTTTAAAAGCCAAAGAAAGTTTTAAGTCAGTTCAGGGTTGTCTTTTTTATAAAAATTTGTCCATGCCAAGTTACTCAACCACAAAAGTGACTCCTTGTTTTTCAGCATTCCTAAACACATACAAGAATATCAATAGCAACATATATCTGAAACCCAGGGGAGATACTTATAACAGGTCTCAGTCTATTATTTATGAATTGTAACAGTATCTTTCCTTTCTTAAATAAAAAGCGTTAAACTCTTAATTAGTACTTCTTATGAAAGTCATCTAATATATAGACACACACACACACACACACACACACACAGAGAGAGAGAGAGAGAGAAGAACATCTTAACAACACTCGCATACCAGCATTGGATATATTTCAATGTTCTATCTATAACATTATATTAATGTTCAAAACTTCCTTTAATAAAAATTCCATTAAGTTATATATAAAGTTCCCTTAAATGTGTATTTTAGATTTTTCTGTCACATTTATGAATCTAGGGTAATTTCAGAGAATTATTAGGGCACAAAGTACTTTACTTTCTCTTCTAAATTTAGATACTGAAACAAAATTTTAAAGTCAATGACAGGAGAATGGAAATCATCTACCATTGGGTTTATTTTTCCAAGTGCATTTTTCAAAGATTACAAAGATCACAGAGCTGATCTGAGGCGACAACATATTATTAGGCATGTCATGTAAATAATGCCTAGATAGAGGAATTGTTTTTACCATTAAAATACCAGATTTTCCTAATTTCTTTTATCAAGTTTTACCAGTTAGCCTACTAATAATAGAAAAATACAGTTAAACTAATAGAGCCAGAAGCCCCACGATATTCAAATCTTAAAGTGTTAAAAGAAACAAAGTAAAAATTAGGATTTAAAGATGGCTCAAAGAAGTATAAACAAAAGTTGCCAGTTTTCTTGGCATGTGGTTTATTAGCTACTCCCATGAAGAGTCCTGTGTGGCACTGAACCAATGACAGCACTCTACATGATGGATACTAAAAAAATTCAGGACATTTAATCTGATTACCCAGTTTACATTTTCAGAAATACTTATGAAGTGAGTAAAAATCAAAGACTTTTTTTTTAAAGTTTTTACTATCCAATTAATATTTGCTATGCTGTAAAGAAATCAACATACCTGAATTACCAATAATACATGGTAAGAAATATTTCTCTACAACTTCTACTTGAAAGATTTTTATAGATATATATCCCTAAAGCCTTTACAAAACTTCCCTTTTCCATACTTTTTTGCCTAGCTTTATGGGTAACAGTCAAGGTGTTTTGGCAATGGATCTTTTAAGTCATTAAATCTGAATAGAGGAAAGCACAGAAAAGACAAAGAAGATTCTGAGACCACTTTTTCATCATTAATAACTTCAACATGAAAGCAGAGTGCATTCCATACTTAAGACACTACAGTAAGACTACAGAGATAAGAGTGAGACTACAGAGGAGACTAGGGATGATGTCAAGACCTGACTCTACCTCAACCTTTAAGAAGTTTAGAGCATACAAAATTAGTAAGACTGCTGCAACAGGCTATAGTTTCCATGAGAATAAACATTCCACAATGAACTCCAAAGAAAATAACTAACATACTACTCGGTTATACTGCAGTTAATAATTCTCTAAAATATAAAAAGTACAAAAGAAAATACAGGACAGTAACTTACTTGAGTAGGAACAAGTACAGGAGGGTAGGCCATCTTGTGATGTCTGTACACCCAAAATGCACAAATGACAATCCCCGCAATCAACATAAGTGGTACCAAGGAATATAGCAGGATGTTGTAATAGGGTGGCTTCGGTGTAACAGGATTTGAAGTGGCTGCAAAAGAGGGCAGAGGAAATGGCTCGGATTTGGTCTACACAATCCTATAGTAAGTAGTAACCATAGTTGGGGGCCAGGGCGAATAGAGTATAAGAAAGTAGTAGTAAATTAGTCAACAACACAAATGTATATTTTCACTATACACTTACGCTGTGTGACTTCCATCTCCGGAAAATAAGAGAACTTTTCATTACACATATTGCCCTCACAGCAACAAAAGTACACTTCAGGGCTGTCTTTTTTTTCTATACAATCAGTCCTATTTTTAAAAAAGAAAAGAAAAAGGAAAGAATGATTAACACATATAGCATTATATTGACCCCACAATAGATGTGTTTCTTCTGAGACAGGAGTCATTATTTTCAAATTCAAGGCATTTAGGAGTATCCAATAATCAACTCTTAAAACTAAAACTGTTCCTAGATTTCTGTTACTAAGTCTCAACAGACAAAAATAAACATCTGAGTTTATGATGATCACACTGATTTCCTCAGACTATTGCTTTAATGTGGTTAAACGAGCAATCTAAGGTAACTATCTCCTTTGTTGTCTTTTTAACTATTAGAGATGCTTGAAGAAGAACATAAAGTCAGTGAGCTAATTTAGTCTAGGAGTTGCATTTGCTCATGGGAAATATAACTCCCTATTTTGTGAATATTAAAAGCTGAAAACTAGATATAAAGCTAAATAAATACACACATACACTAAATGATGTGAGCTTGTCTCTCAGTAATAGAACTTATTTCAGTATCAAAGATCCTCAGAGTAGTAGATTTACAATTCTTGAACATATGAACAGGATTGTATTTTAAGAAAACAAGAGTAGAGAACTAATATGAACAACAAACACATAGGATCTCATCCCTCAGACTGATCACAATCACGACAAACTAAATAAAAATAAAAAGCAGCAGCCTTGATAAGAGTTACCCTTGAGAAACTAGCTTCAATCAGCTACTTCGATACAGCTATATAAATCTGTCCTTTTAAAATCAACTTTACTGTGTTAAACATCAATGACTCTGCTTTGTGTAGTACTCAGCAACAACTGAGACAACTCCAGATAAAAGTTCAAGCTTAAGAGCTAATGGCTTTACCAGTATCAAACTCTAAAGAGAATCTATTAATGTCAACTTAGAAGAAATTAAAAGATAAGTCAAGCTGTTTTATAAGGAATATGTAATTTAAAAATTAATAGTCATGCTTCCAAGCACTGAAAAGAAAAACCCTTAACTGAAGAAAATTCCCTTTCTCATACTATCCTTATTTGTTCAATTGATTTATTCAATCAATTTTAGAGCATAAATATTGGATTCATAAATTTCTATATTATTAGCATTTAATCCACAGAAACAAAGCTGGTGTAGACATCGCTGAGAGCAAGCACTTTATGCTGAGTAATGCGCTCTGTGAGGCTCCAATGAATGGCTCACTAAGCATTTCAGTACTGCCTGGTTCTCACACAGGTAAAACGCTGAGTTGAGAGGCAAGTACAGGAGTTTTCACTACACATACATATGTATGTATGTATACATATACATATAACACATACGCACATGTGCACATGCAAACAAACACAGCTTTCTCATATGAACTAATAAAAGATCAGTTAGAGTAAAGATAACCCCTACAGTTTTTTCTATTGTCTTCCCATTTCCTTTTATAATAGTAGATATCACTTAATTATGTGATACTAATACTATACTAATAGTCAGAAATACAAGTAAATAATATAAGTATAGAGAAATAATTCTTGGAAATTTTACAGACTTTGAAGCATAACCTAAATATTAAATATACAAATAAATGATTATGCTTTAATATATCATGGAGCTAATTTAACTTTCATAATTTATTCAATACATGCCTAGGTCACATATGGCTAATCGATCATCAACTGTAGGTAACTGAGGCTCCTGGAAAAAGACAGAATGGTCAGCAGCTATAGCACAACTACTTGGGTTCAAAACAGCTGGTTACCTAGGGCTGTGCAGGCCTCTACTATTTTACAACACCCACCCCTAGTGCAAAAGTTGCAAGCAGGCAGGAAAATGATCAGTCCAATATCGATGTCCCTTCCTATAGAAAGATCAGAAGTACTCAATAGCATTACCATTTATTTATTCCAGTATAAAATAATTTAAATAAGATGTGTTAAAGAAAATATAGCTTTATATGAGTTTTTAGTTCTGAGATAATTCTAAATGTCAACATAAATATCTCTTGGAGTAAAAAACAAAGGCCCAATTTCTTCCAAATATATAACGAAGAAAACTGAATGAAAACTGAACACTGCAACAAATCATTATTCCTCTTTAAGGATATACTTTTCAACACATATATTTTCTTTTAAAGTGATTATTAAATTGGCATTAAAGCATAATGCTAATAAGATGGTAAAAATTATTCATATTTAAAGGTTCTCATTACTTGTAGCTTATTCAAAAAATATCAAGAATAAAGCAGAAATATGGTGTGTTTATTACTTAGAAAAATCTTGTCACTGGTGAATGAATGTTATAATAGTCTTCATAATTTCATCTTCAAAACAGGAAGAAATACTTACTTAAAAAATCCATGCATTGATCTTTCTTTCCTTTTTCAAGGCAGGACAGAGAGAAGGAAAGTCACTGAACTCCATCATAAAATTAAATACATTCTTACCTGTCATAGCAGTTGATATCATCCAGCCAACAACCTTGCTTCACTATTTCAATGGAACCAGAAATATTCTTCCAGGTGGCAAAACAATGTCGCCGTTTATCTTTATCACCATAGCAAGGCTCAACACCAGTCTGATTGGTTCTGTCTCTTTCCCAATTAGCATTAAAGAAAAGACACTCCTGAGTTTCTGATCTGCCAAGTATAGCACCTGTAAGATAGCAGAAAACATAATGTAACTACACCTTCTTAAGATCAAGGTTCTGCAGAAGGCAACCACTTAAGGCACTCCCCCTAATGCTGCAACTTTGCATTTGCAGCTCCACACTTTAGGCATAAAAATAACCACAGGAATCTAAATCGCCTACATATATCACAAAATTTCTCTTGACAATGTCAGCTTCATCTAAACACACAAAAAGTAACGAAAATTGTTAGTTTTATTACATTTCAACCCTTCCATGGTTAGCCCTCCTTTTTGATATTTTGTGTGACATAATATAACCTAAGAAAACACAATTCTCCTGTATAGTTTGGCTGTAGTACCTTCAACTCTGTAGACTAAACAAACCAGGGCCATTGAGACTTTCGAATCTGGCTGATATGCTCTCAAAAATGAGTCTGTTAACTCAAGTAAAGCAATTTAAATTAATATGCATTGCCAGTGGTCAAATTTGAATCTGTTGGTAAAAACAGGAATTGTGAGAGACTTGCATCTACTAGCATTAGGATAACATGTGACAGTGATATCAGTGGTAATATTCACAAAAGTGACCTTTGAATTCTGAATAATGAAATGAGCTAATATCCAGATCCACATAATTCAGAGAATCATTATTTTATAAAAGAATTAATGTGATGTTACAATGCATTCATGTGTTAAACAACACTGGAGGTGAGAAGGATCAACTGAGTTCTAAAAAATGAGGCTACTTTGTGAACTTTGGTATCAAAAAAGAAAAGGTGTAACTCTCTAAATAAATTATTAAGGTATTTTCTCTTTTCTAACTAGTTAATTGTGTATGGATAGATCAAAATAATACAACCATCAAAGTAACAAACATTGGTAGCTAAATAAAAAAAAATAGATAAGGAATCCCACCATTGTTTTTTACTAAAAGATCATGAAAAGTTACAAAAACATCACATTTCTTTTTGATTCAGAAAACATTTTTCATAAAGATTTATTTTACTAATGTAGAATGGATACCTGCCATTTAACAACTGCCATCCTAACATGACCTCATTTCTAACATGGAAAACATACAATCTGCATTAAAAAATTTTTTTCTCCAGGTAGTTGTGGTATAGACAAGAAATATCAGCCCCAAAGGCTCATGTGTTGAAGATTTGGTCCCCAGACGTGGCATTATTGGAAGGTGACTAGACACTGAGGTTTCTGGCATAACCAACGAGTTAATCCCATGTCAGTGCCCTATAGTATGGTATTTTACAAGATCCTGGGGGCTTAGTGAAGTAGGTCACTTGGGACATCTTTCACTCTGCTTCTTGTCTGCCATGAACTGTGTGGCTAGACTGCGTATTCCCAGTCACAAGGTTCACATCTGTACTCAGGTCCACAGCAATGAAACCAACCAACAAGTGGCTAAGACAAGAAAACAGGGATCCAGCATAAATCTTTTAAGTCATTGACGGCTGGTATGTTGTCCTAGCAACAACAAACTAACACAAGTTTCTTAATTCTAAGAACCTAAGTAAGTCTTGGGAACAGCTGTTCGACAATGTACTAACAGAATGTACTAACAGAGATGTAATTACAAGTTTGTAGTGTCTATGTGCATAAATGCTGTCATGAAATGACATAGTGCAAACTATATGATAACTATGGCATCTGTATTCTAGCGAAGGTCTGCTTCTAACACATCAGCAACCATTTTCTAGGTTATTTCTTTTCAGAAACTTCTTCAAAACATGAGCAAACCAAGTTTCTCTTGTACTAAAAATTCTAAAAACATGTACTGCCCACACTCTTATCTTAAAACAGGGATGGCAAGAGTTTTAGTAAAGGTCCAGACAGTATGTATTTTAGGCTTTGCAGGCCATATGGTCTGCACAAGCAACTACTCTGCTTGTGAAGTACAAAAGTATCCATAGACAGTAAATGAATGAACAGAGTTTGTATTCCAATAAAACTTTATTTATGCAGATTAAAAACTAAACTTTTTGTAATTTTCACATCTCACAAAATATTATCCTTGATTTTTTTTCCAAACACTTAAATACAGAAATTCATTCTGGGATGCATCTGGCCTACAGGTTATGTGAATAACAACTCCCTCTTAAAGCACTGCCATTACTAGCTCCAAGAAACTGGCTGACCTGCCTTTGATTTGTGTTCTGTGTGCATTTCTCTCCACTTAACTCATGGGAGGGGAGGCAGAGGGAGGGAGGGACCTGGGGGGGTGGGGAGAGCAGTGGAGGAGGAAAAGGGGAACACAATCAGGTATTGGGGCAGGCAGGGAGCAGGAGAGAAGCCCCGAGGGCCAGCAGAATGAATGGGAATATACAACCATGGGGGTTGGGGAGCAGGGCAGGAGACAGTGGGGAGAAGGAATGGGATGAGGAACTGTTGGTGAGCAGACCAAGAGGAGGTTAACAGTTGAACTAAAAAATAAAAGTAATAAAATACACTACATAGCTATTTTCAATTTTCAAAAGAAGAGTCCATTGAAACAGAATATTTTAACTAAAATATGACCAAAAGACACTAACACTGCTTGTAGTCAAAATACCAAATGGGCAGCTTTTGGTTTCCAGTCAATGAACAGTAGCTTCCTGAAGTAGTCTACTGAGAGTCTGAAGAGAATTTTGTAGCACAAGGGATAACAAGGAAGGGGAAACAGCAGTATTATGTTTGTAGACAAAAGACAAACAAATCATCACTTTAATCACTGTGAACCTTCTAACATTTATCTTTTAATGTTAGACACGTTTTCAGGATAATTTCCTAGATCCAAACCATCATTTTCCCCCCATAGGTAAAGAAAATTGCTTATAAGGAAACATCTGACAATCTTCCTCCCTTTTCCTGAAGTGAGTTGGGTAACTAGCCTCTGTCCCATACATTCCCTAACTAAACAATAAATAAAATAACGATACTTATGAAAACATACTAAATGTATCTAACTGTATTTTTTAAATCTTAATGTTCACACTGTGATTTCAAAAGACAGTTCTATACTAGGATGCTATTGTTCAAATGGTACATTCTAATCTCCTCTCTCCCTAAGTTTATTCTACCAAAATAATTCCAAATAGTCCAAGCTGCCATTTTAAAAGAAATAATTAGGCATAAAAGTGTGCATGCAAGGCACATTCTTGAATGCGGTTTTCACGAATTCTTATGACTTAGTGCTATTTTCTATATCATGGAAAAGAGGTAACTTAATCACACGCATGCACATATATACTCATACTATAGACTTATATATCCATGTGTTTATTTTTTTTTCCTCCTGCAAAACCTCATGGAAGACCTTCCTAGCTTAAAGATTCTGGACTAAACCTACAACCTCATATGTAACCTTGAACAAGCAAACAAATCCTTCACTACCTCTTTCCACATCTATAAAATTAAGCAGACTGATTCAGTGTCCACATTTTTCTCTAGATCTATAATTCAATCTAACTGTAGAAAATCAGGAACTCTAGTCACAATCAAGTATCTCAGTAGCTTATGTATTATTTCATGTAAAGGACTTGCATTAGTAACTAGCACTAACTGTTTCATTTTCTTACCACTAGGAAAAATTAAAACAAGCTATATAAAGGATTTGAAATTTGGTAGAGCATAAAACACTCAAAACAACCAAATCAAAAACATTTTTCCATATAAAGAAAAGAATTTTACCTGAATTTTACCTGCCTTTAAATATAATTTGGTTTTTTTGCACCAAATATTAAAATAATATAGCAATGCTAGTCTTATACATAATCTCTTCTGGATTAAAAACAGCACTTCCTCATTCGTTTCAAAGTAAAAATAAATTAATTTCAATCAACTAATTAATTTCAATACAATTTTGAAATTGTACCACACGGATATAAAGTAACAGCACAGGAAAAACAGACCACGAACTTAGATGTTAAAGTTCTCAACAAATGTTAATAAACACAATCTAATAATGTATTTTTAAAAAAAGAAAACTAAGACACCACAGCGGGGCTTACTTCAACTATGCAAGGCTAGTTCAGCATTCAAACTTATTCACTGCAATCTAGTGAAAAATAATATAAGCACATGAACCAACTCAGAAGAAACATCAGATAAAATCTAACACCCATTCATAATGAAAAACAACAGCATACTTGGAATAAAAAAAGAACTTCTTCAACATCATAAAGAGGATCTGCCTAAAGCCCAGCAAAGACATCATATTCAAAGGCTATACACAATGCGGAAGGCTGCAGGCTGCAGGCTAAGAACAGAGACAGACATTCATCCTCATTCCTCAGACCCTTCTATTTAAGGCAGTACTTAATGTTCTTATTTCTGTTACAAAGCAAAAGACAGAAATCACAGGTACAAACTTGAGAAAAATAAAATAAAACTGTATTTTCAGATGATATTACTTTTCTAAACAATATTCCAAGGATTCTATATAAAAGAAAATCTGCTAGAACTCCTAATAAAAGTTTCTCCTCTACACACTAACAATTAGCAAAATGAAATCAAATTTTAAAAAATGCAAGACCAGATACAATGTTAGAAACTAATATAATCTAACAAAACACAAATGTGGTGAAAATTATAAAGTGTTAATGGAATAAATATCCAAACACATATGGAGGTATCCAATTTTCATGTATTAGAAAGTTCAGAATCAAATGTTAGTTGTCCCTGAAGTTATATACGACTTTACTTATATGCAATCAAAATCTCAATTTTTGAAGACATAAAAAGTTTATTAGATGATAATTTTTTTAAAGAATAACCCTGGAGAGGTTACTTCTCACTTTCCCAATGTTAAGGCTTATTATATGGCTACATAAACTGAGACATTGTGATCGTACAGACATGTGTAATACAGACAAAGCCAGAAATAGATCCACACAAACCAGACCAATTAACTTTTAACAAATGAAAGCAATGCAAGGGGAAAGGTAGTTTTCTCAGTAATAATTGCTGAAGGGCTTATACTGTGTAAGCAACAACAGTTTTGATTCTCTTCCCTTCACCACTGTTAGCATAGCAGTTCCTAAAAGGCCAGCTCTTTCAGGAAACTTTGCAGGCTAAAGTCTCATGTATGTATCTGTTTTCAAATTTTCTTCTGGTACACATAGCAAAACCCTAAAAGTCTGATCTTCATTATTCCTTTCTTCTCTCAAAAGCGCTCACTGGCTCACTGATCCAATGTAGGTGATTAGATCCTTGATCTGATGGAAAGTGATTTACATCTAATATTTTATACATAATTTTAATAACCTAGATTTCTTTTTTTAATTATTATTATCACTCGTGTTTTTGCAATGCTGACAAAAAAAATCTAAGACCTAGCACATGCCACTTAGATGTTTCTCAGCTCCTTTTCACAGATGCCAGTCTGTGTGTGCAATAGTGCGTAACTGCATACACATATATGCATGTATCCTTTTCCATGTTAGAATGCCACTGATTGTTAGATTTTTTTTAAATCTATGAAGTAATGCACATGTAAATTAATATGGTTTATCCATATTATGTAATATATAGTTATTTCAAAACATACTGTACATGCTAAATGTATACAATGTTTCAAAGAAAAATTAATTTATAAAAAGGCATGAACAATTGGTTTAATGACTAGGAAAGCTATACACTTGAAATGAGCTGAAATGGCATGTGTTCATTTAGATAGGCAAAAAAAAATGGTGATGACTGATGGCCCTGTCTTCTATCAAAATGCCAGGTTTTTGCTAGCAAAAAAATTATTTTATTTATCCTGGACCCTCATATCTAGCATAATAATGAAAACCAACATTTGGTGACCTGACACACACAGATATGTAGATGCCTGCATAATATCTAGATATCACTTAACATGAAATTGAATAATTATTTAACTGTTCCATGTTTCCTTAATTTTATTTTCAACAATTCCTACTTGTTAAGCTTTTGCTTTTTTGTGAGGTACAACTATGAATTAGTTGTAATGTATCAATCTCAATATTAAAAAAACCACTTAACCATTTTTAAGATGCATTTGTTTATGTGTGGATACTCAATTCGCATGTATGCCTGCACGACAGTAGAGGGCATCAGATCCCACTGTAGATGGTTGTGAGCTGCCATGTAGTTGCTGGAAATTAAACTCAGGACCTCAGGATGAGCAGCCAATGCTCCTAACTACTGAGCCATCTCTCCATTCCAACATCTAACCATTTTATAAAGCTGTGTGGCCAATAGTTTTGAGTAAAAATATACAAATGTACTTTCCAAAAACATGCCTGGTAGAAGACTATCTATCTTATCTACTCTCTAACATACAAAGTACTTAATAAGCAATAAAAGGCAAAATATACTGCAACAACTGAAGTTCTTAAGTACTAAACAGGTGGTTGGTA
Source organism: Montemys delectorum (assembly GCA_019843815.1). Taxonomy (NCBI): domain Eukaryota; kingdom Metazoa; phylum Chordata; class Mammalia; order Rodentia; family Muridae; genus Montemys; species Montemys delectorum. The sequence continues at coordinate 582 of JADRCD010208053.1, read as the reverse complement.
ATAAAATATCATTTGTTATTACAATTATTACAATTTCGCATTATATTTTTTTCTAATTAAGAAAGCATCTTTCAGAACCATGTAACCAACCTTACCCTCTTACAACTTTCCTATGTATGAAACAACATTAAGAAAAAAAATGTTTTGGCAATTTAAAAATCTGAGGTTCTTTCCTAGAAGTTATGATCAAGTGGCTGAAAATACAGAATAAACACATATGCTAGAGCAGGACACATGCTACTGAGCCCACGCCTAATCAGATAGCCATTGATTTCAATCAGTTCTATATGACACTAGGGGTTAGATTTTAAGTCTGTATAAGAATACACATGTAAATTAATATGTCTTAGCCATTCCACAATGTGCATATATTTCAGGACATGCTGCCCTCCCAATGGTAACTTAATCTACCAGAAAAAGTCAATGATGCTTAAAATATAATTTGAAAAGCAATTCTTTGCCCCAGTGTAGGGGAATGCCAGGGCCAATAAGTGGGAGAGGGTGGGGTGGCAGGCATGGGGAGGGGGGAGGCAACAGGGGTTTGTTCTTGTTGTTTTTGTTTGTTTGTTTGTTTGTTTGTTT
>JADRCD010208052.1:4435-59660 GCA_019843815.1 Montemys delectorum | reverse complement strand
TTTTTTTTTTTTTTTTTTTTTTTTTTTTGGTTTTTTCGAGACAGGGTTTCTTTGTGTATCCCTGGCTGTCCTGGAACCCACTCTGTAGACCAGGCTGGCCTCGAACTCAGAAATCTGCCTGCCTCTGCCTCCCAAATGCTGGGATTAAAGGTGTGTGCCGCCACTGCTGGCTTAAGATGTTTTCTTAATGCTGTGCTGGGTGTCACTAGTTTCAGTATGTTATGAATTATACTTACATTGTCAGAAGTTAAAAAAAAAAAGTGGTTAAATTATTCTGAGCTTCAAATGAGCTGTGCCATAATGTTAAGGCACCTACACACCCTGAGTATTGACATGGACTTTAGGATATTTAGAGGCCCAGCTTCTGACAGCTTGTTTGAGGTCTGCTTCCTCACACAATTGCTTCTTATCATGTAATTTGGAGGTTGTCTAGGATAGGATTTAGCTTTTCTAGCTTTGTGGGAAAATTATCTTTTAACTTTAGCCTTGATTTGCTTGAAATAACCACACTCTCTGTTAGAACTTCTCAGTTCTGAATGACAATATGTTGATAAACATGCAGTAGATCTCTTGTAGTCTTCTGTAATTCTAAGCAGGGTCTGGTACCCCAGTTGTTACCATTTTCCCTCATAAAACAAAATACTTGTTAGATTTTCTACACCTTTTTACTGTTATTTCATCAAAATTTCAAATAAGAACTGAGTTCTTAGCTACTAACCAGGAAATGAAAAGCTTGGTGTAACTTGGTAGGTGGATGGAAGTATTTCTTTCTTTGATGTACTAATAGTTGTTTCCACTGTGATTTTACATTTTTGCTTTATGTCTTTGTGTGGCGGGTATGTGTATTTGTGTATCCATTTAGATGTATGTCAACATGTTCAGTTGTATGAATACATGTGACAGCCAGAAGTGCGTGTCTATGTGTCTTCCTCAGTTAATTCTACCTAGTTTTTAAACACAGGCTCTCACTGTATCTGGAGCTCAATGATCAACTCATCTAGTCAGAAAATTCCTGAAATCTCCCTGTCTCATACCTAGTGATATTCAAGGCACTGCCAGGTTAGTGTAAGAGTGGTGGGATTTATTACAGGTTCCTAAGGTATGTGGCAAGCACTTCACTGGCTGAGCCATCTCCTCAACCTCTAAACAGCCCACTTTCCCAACCTATGAAGCCAGAACAATTGGTCTCATTGTGAGTGTACAATTCAGGTCTTGATATACTCTAATTTATATGGATCATTAGTTGGAAAAAGGTTTTATTGGCACTGTAACAGTATACCTATTAGAAAAGACAGAGTCAGTCTGTCACCATGGCTACATGATGTGACATAAGTTGACATGGTTTTGAAAAGCACCTGAATCAACCATTTCTTCTAAATTTAGATAAATAGGGTGATGATTACCCACTGAGGTTTTCCTTGAAATTTGTGAATGCTTTACACATATTAGCCAGTGAAATATTTCTCTAGCAGAACCCACTGTCATTTATGAGCACATTTATTCCTTCAAATCATTTTATTAATGCAGTTTCATAAAACCTGGGTTACTTTGAATGCTTTAAAACTATTTAAATAATACAAAATACAAGAACAATTTAAATTCTATTCACCTGTATTTAATCACAATTCCACAGTGTTTTTTAAAGGATTTTTTAAAAATTATTTGGCATAAATATTATTGGTTTGGTATCATTTATATTCAGATTTTTAAGTGCTTTTCATATAAAAGTTTATGTACACTGACATTTCATTAAACAGTTCCTTTTTAACTTAAAAATGTTTGTTGTTTGTTTTAATGTTGGTATTTTGCCTCTATGTATCCCTGGCTATCTTACAATTTTCTGTCCTGTCTTGATCTCTAATTTCTAGAATTATAGGTGTTATCATACCTAGCTTCAGATGTCAACTGACATACTTAGAAGACAGAATTGAAATATTGTCTCTGACACATATGCCTGTGTCTATCTCTGTGAGACATTTTTTAATTGCTAATTAGGTAGGAGGGCCCAGCTCAGTGAAAGTAGTGCCTGCTCTTGGACTGTATAAGAAAGAAAGCAAAGTGAACTAGTCAGGAGGAACAGGACACTAAGCAGTATCCTTCAATGGTCTTTGTTTCCATTCTGCCTCCAGGTTTCTTTCCAGACTTCTCTCAATGATTGACTTTAACCTGTAAGCCAAATAAACACCTTTCTCCGCAGGTTGCTTTTTGCCATGGTACTTAGGTACAACTGAATTCTCTCTAAGAAATGATATGCAAAACCATGTCTTGCTAAGCATCTCTTTTATCTTTTCATGTTATTACATATCTCTTACTCCTATTGGATTTATAGTGCAAGATGTTTAAACTGTAAGCCTACTAATATTTATTCATCGATTGATTGTATTAAAAAGAACAACTCTTTATTTTCATGTGAGCTAACAAGTGTTCAATTTGAATGAGAATGAGCCAACTGCTAGAAACAATGACTAGCTCTTTCACTTCTTCCAGTAAATTGCATTGGGGGGAAAGGCTGAACTTGACTCAACATGAAAAGTTGAGTCATACTGATATCAACTTGTCAAATGGATTCCTCATATATCTTAAGCCAAACTGTCCAAATCAAGCTGGATATGATCACTGCTGAAGGGGTAAATGTCAACTATGACAAATGTAACATATATACACAGATCAGTGTAACATGTCCACATGTTTTCTATGGTCCATACCTGATTAGAATATGCATGGATAGAAAACTAGTATTTCTTATCAAATACTTTTTGATGGTGACTATTTTAGTTTTTTAATCACTCAAAATATTGAAGCAAACACACAGAACAGGACTGTAGAGAGACAGTTCAGTGGGTAGTATATGGTCTGTATGAAGACCTGAGTTTGGATCTTTGATAATAAGAAAAGGGCTAGTCATGTTTGCAAATACCAATAACCCCAGAAACACGGGATGAATACAGGCCAATCCAAATAGCTTACTGTCCAGCCATCCTAGTGGAAATGGTAATTTCTGGTTCAGTAAATGAAGCCTACTTTCAAGAAGTTGGCCGAAGAGCAATAAAGGAAGGCAGCAACTTCTTTTTCCTTTTCTTCTCTTCTTCTTTTCCTCTTCCTCTCTTCTTTTCCTCTCTTCTCTTTTCTTTTTCCTCCTCCTCTTCTTCTTCTTCTTCTTCTTCTTCTTCTTCTTCTTCTTCTTCTTCTTCTTCTTCTTCTTCTTCTTCTTCTTCTCCTTATTCCTCATCCTCACCTTCACCCTTGCACCCTCCCTTGCTTTCTCTTTCTTCTGGTTTTTTTCCTCCTCTTCCTCCTCCTCCTGTTCTTCTTTGATTTTTACCTATTGATGGCATGCACAAGTGTGTGTACCTACACATCTACATTTATACAAAACACAGAGACACACATATGCACACACACACACACACACACACACACACACACACACACCAAAACAACTTGAACATACATATGTAGGTACATGATTTTTAAAGTAAATTTTTAGAGATGATTGCTATATCCAAATAATAAGTATACTACATTTGATGATAGATCTATAGTATCAACCAGATAGTATATTCACATCATTCCTCCTGTGAAAATATATAAAAAGTTAACATTACATCAGTTTAAAACTATTCATTTTATTTTTTTAATAAGTATATGTGTTTGTTTTGTCTGAGACAATGTTCTGTAAGAATTTGTGATATACTGATGGACAAGTATCATTGATTTTTCCTGTCTCTGCAAATTAGAGCAACAATCTGCCTAGTAGTCAACTGGACACTGGCATCATAGGAAGAACAGCAAGTAATCTGCAAAGGTAATGATAAGAAGTAACTGTGACATTGGGGAAAACAGATGCAAAGCAAAAAAAGAAAAATGACAGAGAACTACTTCCCATTGCACTTGGTATATTCCTATGTTACTGCAATGTGGTTTATGCATATAACTAAACATTTCTGAATAAAGCTGAAAAAAGATAAAATAATAATTAACCTGCAATCTAATATTTTTTTAAAAAATTACTAAGCATGGGGACACATATTTTGGGAGTAGGAGAAATTTCTGCCATTGTAAGGAGGAATCTGCAAAGCCTTTGAATGCTCTCACAAGGAGTACACTGTTAAATAATAACCAGTGTGGGCTAGTGAATTTAGAAAAGGAATAAAGTTTGTGCAGGCAAGAACAACATAAAATCTGGAAAACAAACAACAATAACAAAAACAGCTTCCTAAAGTTAAGATTAGTAATATTTGATGATAGAGTTGGACACTTAGAATCTGAAAGTGAACTCATGGTGGGGGGAGGTAAGCTATTGTGTACAAATCCAAAATCCTCTGAAATTTCTCAAAATTTTACATGAATTCATTCTGGAATACAATAAAATTTGTTCTTTAAAATATTAATAGTAGGGCTGGAGAGATGGCTCAGTGAACAGAGTGCTTACTGCAATTCCAGAGGAACCTGGTCTATTTCCAGAACTCATGTGTCAGCCCCGACCCCCAGCATAGGTAGCCTCATTTCTAGATTACACTGTGCCCTTTTATGCCCTCTGTTGGCACTAGGAACACATATAGTGCACAAATAAATATTCAGATAAAATGCCTATGCACATAACATTCATTGATAGCTCCTCTATTTTAAATTCTTGTTATTAAGCCTATTTTGGAGAAATGCAAACAGGAAGCTCTGCTTCAGTATGTCACTAACAACTTTTTTTCTTCATATAACAATATTACTTAAGTGGCTTCCACTAAAGCTTTGTTCCTTGAAGTTCAAAATGAATTAAAGTAGAAAGTTCAACATGAATCATGCATACATAGCAGACAAATGAAGATGGCTGATCAGAAAACATCATATGCAAACACTTGTGAATAATAAGAAATATATTCTTGGATAAACATATGCGGAACAGCTGTCTGTTCAGGCAACCTGGGCACAGTTGAGTATAAATCCGGAATCCCGGTAACCCAATGGGCACTGCCTGCAAGGGGCAGAAGGAGTTTGGCCATGACTCCTGGGTCCCGGGCTCCTGTTTCAATCACAACTTCTCACAACCCACTGCAGCAATGCTACCAGCATTCAAGCTGGACCCTATCCCCAGTCATCTGACCACAGCCAGGAATGACCTGCCCCACAGACAGATAGCCCCACCTCACAATATAAGGGCAGTTTACCCCCTCTTCTCTCTCTTGCTCTCCTCTCTTGCTCTTGCTCTCTTCTTCTCTTGCTGTCTTGCTCCCTCTCTTTTTTTCTTCTCCTCTCCTTCCTCTCCTTTCTTTCTATCCACATGGTCATAACCAACTTCTTTTCTCTTTCCTGTAATAAAATATCTCATGACTATACATTGCCTTCTTTTAACTAATGCTTCACGTAGCCCCAGGCATCAGCAGCAAAGAGACCCAGGCCATCAGACACATACTTCATTTACAGGAGATCAAACTAGCACAACTAGAAGCAGTTCTATATAAATACCATGATAATGTCCAATGTAATACATGAAAACAGTCTCACAAACTGGTCTCTCAGGACTTCCTCACTGAGCAGATCTGAGAAATGCCTACTTCCTGATATTAATCTCTTTTTTAACTGGAATGCCTGGCAGCATGTTTGTGGATCTCTGATACCTAGACCTCAGGGTAGAAAAAGTGTTCTCTACTCAGATGAACTCTGTTTCAAGATATACAGCTTCTTAACTTCATAGGCCTACTGTGCCCAGAGAAAGAGTACCTGGAATAGACCTGGAATAAAATCCAGCTCACTTCAAATGGTATGTCAAAGTCCCAGGTCCCCACACTGAAAATATTCATTCTCATCAATTGTTCAGTTAAAAGAGCCTCCCACAAGATAATCAACAGGAGTGATTTTCAGTCTCTGAGTGATAAGCTTATCCTGCTTTAATAGGATGTCTTATTTCATTATAGAAACAATAATTTTTCTTAGCTAACTTGCTTTTAATCTTTGGGGAGAAAAAGTTTTGATTATGTCCTTTGCTAGCTGTATATTTGTTACTATTTGACTATACAATGGAAAGACATGTTCTTACTTTAAAAAGTATACATAAAAATCAACAAAATATGCCCTGGGGAGAAATCTTAGCAGCTATGAGTAAATACTGCTTCTGTAGAGAGCACAGGGTCAGTTCCCTGCACCCATATAGGCAGCTTAGAACCACTAGCTTTGGTTCTAAATGATCTAATATCCTATTTCAGTCTCTAGAGGAACACACACACACTCCATCCCTCAGCCACTACCACATGCACATGAATGCACACACACACACACACACACACACACACACACACACACAGAGAGAGAGAGAGAGAGAGAGAGAGAGAGAGAGAGAGAGAAAGACTAAATATTTTTTTAAAAAAATTAAGGAATGGAAAAATAAACAATACAAATGAATTCCCTTATCAATTGCTCTTCCTCTAGCTTATCCTACTTTTCATCTACAATGGCTCTAGTATCAAGTCAATGTGACCTTGACTACTCCTGTGACTTAAATATTCCTCTCTTGGCTTTTCTTGGAATTCTATTATAACATTCATCACACAGTACCATAAGTATAGATTTTATTGTATAATTTGTTCATCTATTCTAACTCATTTTAAGATTTTAAAATTAATATCTATTTATCAAAATACAAAATAAGCCATTATAATACAACTACTTGAGTCAATGCCCTTCGTAGGTAATTGTTTTCTGTCATTATTACTGTTATTTAGTTCTAGGAAATTTCTATTCCCTTCAAATACATCTCTGTTCTACATGTACACACCTGCACCTTCAGGAAATGGTATATAAGTGGGTGTTTATGTTTCTCCCACTTAGGTTTCTATGGATCTGAACAATATTGCTATGAACATTTTTATGTAAGTATTTTTCATGAACATAGTTTTAATCACCTCACATATGCACCAGGATTGAAAAGACTTGGTCAGCCGGGTGGTGGTGGCGCATGCCTTTAATTCCAGCACTTGGGAGGCAGAGGCAGGTGGATTTCTTAGTTCGAGGCCAGCCTGGTCTACAAAGTGAGCTCCAGGACAGCCAGGGCTATACAGAGAAACCCTGTCTCAAAAAACAAAACAAAACAAAACAAACAAACAAAAAAAAGTCACTAAGTAAATATATGAATAACATTTTGAGAAATGACAAAACTGATTTCCAAAGTGGCTACACCATTTCACATTCCCATTGAGAGTATGCAAGGGCTCTCCAATTCTCCACATTATCAATGAAGCTTATTTTCTCTTATTTCTATTATCATAACTGTTATTGATTATTATCATTATTATTTGTATTCTGGTAGTTCTGGAGAGATTGTAATTTTGTTTTTTTTTTCATAATTTTGATGAAATTGCTTATGTGCATATTGTCCCTTAAATCCTAGATAAGTTAAAGTAATCTACCGGATTAGAACCAACCAATTACACATATTACAAATTGATTTGACTTATACTGTATGGTCTGATTTGTCCACAAATCCTGACATCTGGGAACCTAGTAGCTATTCAAGAGGCTAGAGCAATGCTTCAGCACCCCCAACCTGAACTTAAGGCCTTAAAGATTGTCCAAAGAACTAAAGGTTTCAGTTGGTGTTGGAAGGCTTAAGAAATTAGTTTTGATGCTAGTGAAGGGTAGTGTTAACAGGTAAAGCTATATTTACTCACTAGCAAGAAGTGAAAATTGAATGGCATATTCAGCTTTACTTTTTCCTCATGTGTCAATATATCTCCTCCCAAAGCCACACCTCCAAATCCTTTTCAATAGTTCCACCAACTTGGGATCAAGCATTCAATTCTATGAGATCAAATAACCAACAAACTTTGGGGGTTGTTATCATTCGACCACTATAGTATCTTAGTCTGTAAAACTCATTGACCAGGCATAATATAAGATAATATTGGCTTCATGGATTGAGGAAGTGTTCTCTTTTCATTGGGGGTAAGTTTGATAAGAATCAGTATTATTCTTTATGTATTCACAAGAAGTTACCAGTAAGTTCACATGATCTAATATTTATTTTATGTAGTTAGTTTCTCTTAATTATTTATTGTAGCATTGATTCTACTCTGAAATGTATTTCTCTCTAAATCAGTGTGATTGTTTTTGTGTTTATTGGAATGTGATTCTAATTCTACATTATCAAATTTGTTGGCTATTTCGACCTACAAAGTCAGCAAGAATGAAAACTAAGAGCTTCATAAGGGATTTCTTGAGCATGTAAACAGCCTCAAATGTGCAATGATCCTTTTGTTTGTTCCAGCTGTATTACCTGTCATCAGAGGGGAAAGCATCTAATACTGGCCTGTTAATACTATGCGACAAATGTTCAGACCCACTCCAGCAGACCTGGTTTTACAGTATTGCATAGTTCTGCATTAGATAAAGAAAAGCCTTAGTTTTGTTCTAACAAACAATAACTAGACATGAGCACTCATTTCTTTGGGAATGAAGTCCAATGCATATGGTTTTAATTTCTCTGGCACAAAGACTATGTGATGTTGTCATAAAAACTATTAGGAAAGATAAGAGTGCATGATGGAACTATAGTAAGTTATGCTGTGGTAAACATTGCTACGAAAATCAAAGTTTTTCCTTAAAGAATTTTTCTCTGAGTTTAGCAAACTAATTTCTAGAAATGTATTGATTCTACTGTTCCCATTTTAACTATATTGTTTCAAAGACTGGAGTTTGGCATTTCCTATCTTCCTCTCTCCTGGTTGTTAATGATAATGCTAGTAATCACTCACTCAGTTTTGATGTACAAGCAATTTTGCGGTGCTTCTCTTGATAACTGTGAGATATTTTCGTGACGTGGCTCATTAGAAACACAACCATTCTTATAATTAAGTCTTGTGAGCATAGATATTTTAAGAGGTCTAATTTTATGTTTTATGAGGTAACTCTAATAACAAACACCCAGCTAAATAAATAATAAATAAATAAACAAATAAACAAACAAGCAGAATGGTAAATTTTGAAATTCAAAAGAAATTTAAGCTACATGCAGATATCTTCAAAAGAAAAAAGGAGTTGTTATGATGACACATACAAAGTTGTAGCCCTGGCTAGTGTTATGTACATTTATGTGTAATCATAGTAACAGGAATATCATTTCTTACATCTCAAATGATTTTTATTTTAATGCCTTGAAAAACACTGGTTAAAAAAAGAAAAAAGAAAAAAAAAAACAAGTTATGCCTATGATCAGAGGCTGTTGAGAAAGAGAATTTATTTGAAAGGTGGGCTTGCTCTTCATACTAATTTAGACCATGTTAGACAAATCCAAAAGCTCTCACTGAACTATGCCTATTACTGGGTGTGCTTAGGTTATAAGAAGACCAGTATACTCTAGATTTAAAATGGCATTATATCTGTTCATAGGACCCTGTCTTTTGATCACAGATTCAAGATAACAGTTGAATGTGGTACACATCTGTAACTTCAACCCTGAGAAGTAGAGTCAACTTAGTAATTCTATGATCCAACTGCTCTATTGTTTTTAAATAAATATTTGGAGTAACTAATTTTGCTGCCCACCATTGTAAAACAATATTACCACAGAAGTCTGTGACAAAATTTTATAATGTTAAACAATAATTTAATTTTTTATTCTAAGCTTCTCTAGCATTGTAATAAAGATAGTTTATCTATTTTAATTTCTAATTTCAAGTTTCAATGAGCTCCTAGTACATTCTCTGACACAATTGAAAGGCAGTAAAACTGTGATTTTTGTAGTGTCCGGCCAGCAGATCTACTCAAGTCCTTGGGTCACTTCGGGCTGGAGGTTGGACTAGACCTGTGGAAATAATCGAGCAAAAAAGACATGGAGGGCCACCAAGTAGGTGGATCAAAGAAACATTTACTTCGGGGTGAAATGGGTATTTATCTCCAGGGCACAAAAGTGAAACCAAAACATCTGAACACAATATATGCATAATGTAAATACAACTCTAGACGGTTAGACGTCGAGTTCTCAGTGGAATCTCTCAGGCAGGAACATTGTTTATGGTAAGCAAATGTCTTTAAACAGCAGGCTTTGTAGAATCTAAGAACAAGTCTGCCTCTGTAATTCCAAGAGGAGCTGCAGTGTTTGTGGGCAATGTTTCGAACCACAGGTGGTGGGCTACAGTCCCAGGTTGTTCAGCTACTTTCACTTACAGAGTTCAGGCTGAGGAAATTCTGTTAATTCACTCGCAGCATTCAGGCAGGGGGCGGGGAGGCAACATATCACCCTTATTTATGTATATAAAAAGCAGGGTTAAGGTCATTTTACTTGGCACAGATTTGTACGGGAATCATAACGGTGCTTTAACTTCAGACGACCTGTTTTCCTCTCTGGTTCTCATCTATCCAACTTAAAGACAGCGTGCAATACATTTGACACAGCAAACTGGGCCTTATATCATGTCCTTAATAAAGACACAGCCACTTGGCACGTGCCTCTGTCTGGGTCAATTACCACCAGAGAGACAGGCTTCTTTATGCACCATCCATCTGAACAATAATGCCAAGATATGCCTTTAAAACCTGCAGAGTCTGGGAATTGCCTCCGTATCTCTGTAAACAGTCTTTTATGAAGTTCTGGTGAAGTTGCTCGCCTTGAATGCTGAAGCCAGGAGCAGGGAGCTGAAGCTGGGAGCCGAAAGCAGGCCTTCGTTGAGTTGCAAATTTTCGGCTTTGGCTCTGGAGTCAGTTGCCTAGGGAACAGGTCTCAATTTATATGCAAAGTAGTTAGTTAGTCTTTGGCTCTGGGTCTTGCATTAACCTTTGAAATGCTGGAACCTCAGTGGTGGGTCAGCACCTTCAGGATAACACTGACTTTTGGAGTAACTCAGGCCAGCACTTTCGGGATGGTGCTGACTTTTAGAATGTGTGAGGCCAGTGCCTTTGGGATGGCCCTAGCTCTTAGAATGTGAATATTGCAGAGATAGTCAAACTTCCATGCTCCATGCTCCGAGTGAGCCACTGTTTATTTTGCTTTGGGAATAAGCAATTTTCTGGATAAAATAGGAAGAAACACCTTCAAAGCAGGCAGAAAAAAAAGCTTGTCAGCTTAGAGCAAAAGAAAATGAAAGAAAAGGGAAAAAAGCTTTTTTCGCAGAAGTTTGAGCACTTCTGCTAAGACAGCGGTGGCTCTGAGTCAACTTGGTGGATTAATCATTCTGGGAGCCAGCGTGTTCTATCTTCTTCCTGAGAAAATATACACATGGACCCTCTGCCCCAAACCAAAAGAGGATTTGGTCCATGCCAAGCATTGGTGAGTGGGTCCTTCTACCGTACCATGGCATATGAACTTAAAGTGTTAGGATGCCAATGCTGATCTGTTGTGGATTGGCTTTTGATGTCAGTCTGCAGAAAATTCAAAATAAACAATACAAAGGCAAGATGAGCCTTTGGAGACGTCTGGGGGAATAGATTTCCTCCTCTGGTCTTGAAAAGCCAGCTTTTAATTGTGCTATGAGCTCGCTCGACAATGCCCTGTCCCATAGGGTTATATGGGATTCCGGTTCTATGCAAAATACCAAAATCCTTGCAAAAAGAGATAACATTTCTGCCAACAAAACCTGACTCCTTGTCGGTCTTGATTGTTTTGGGCATTCCCATAACACTAAATGCTTGTAAACAATGATCAATTACATTTCTAGAGGCTTCTCCTGTTTCCAGTGAAGCAAACAAAAATCCTGAGCAAGTATCAATACAGACATGAATGTATTTAAGCTTTCCAAATTGTGCATAATGCATTACATCCATCTGCCCCTTAGGCATCAGGCCCCTTAGGTTCACCCCCAAATACAGTACTGGAGTAAAAGTAATGCACTTAGGGCATTGCTTAACAATCATTCTTGCTTGTTCTTTGGAAATTTTGTGTTTGAGCCTCAGAGTTTGGCTGGATAGGTGGAAATTATTGTGATCCTGTTTAGCCAAGGCCACAGGATCTGAAACTAAAACCTCCCCTACCAGAGCTTTATCAATGAGGTCATTACCTCTAGCTAATGGCCCAGGTAGGCCAGAATGAGCCCGAATATGACCAATATAAAATTGTTTTTTGTTTTTTTTTGTTTTTTTTTTTTTGTGCAAGAATGATATTTTGTACTTGAGAAAATAGGACTCCTGCTAGGGTGTCCAACTTGAACATACCGCACGTTTCTAGCAGCAGTACAGATTGATAAATGTAGAAGCTGTCTGTGTAGATATTAAATGCATCAGGCACAGCTTCAAAGACCTTTAAAACTGCTGTCAGTTCAGCCAATTAAGCTGAGAGTACAGGCGTCTCTATAACCACCTGTTGACTATTAATGAGATATCCAGCTTTCCCTTTTGAGGAATCGTCAGTAAATACCACAAGGGCATCGTTTAAAGGCTGCCAGGCAGTTACCTTTGGAAAAATCACTTCATGCATATTTAAAAACTTTTATTAGTTTATCCTGAGGATAATGATTATCTATAGTTCCTTGAAATCCGATTTGAGCAAGCAGCCATTCTGTGCTATGCTGCTTTAGCCAGGAGTCTTGTTCTACAGTAAAAGGCTGAATGATAACATCTGGTTCCTTGCCAAAATAAGTTAGTGCTTGTTTTCTACCAAGCACAATTATTTGTACAACAGCTTCATAGTATGGCAAAATATTATGTTTAGGAGACACCCTTGAATGGATCCACATAATAGGTGCCTTCTGCCATAACAACACCGTAGGGGCATGAGTTGTACTGAAAATTAATAAATGCAAAGGTAAAGAATAATCTATGTAAGTAATAAATTGGTTCTCAATAGCTTTTTCTACCTGCTGTAAAGCAGATACTCCTTCTTTAGTTAAAGATCTAGGAGAGTTTGGGTCAGAACTATCTCTAAGAATATCATATAAGGGCTTCAAGTCTCCTGTAGTAAGTTTTAGGTAGGGACAAAGCCAATTAATATTACCTAATAATTTTTGAAAATCATTTAACGTTTTTAGTTTGTCTCAACGAATATGTATCGTTTGAGGAATAACAGCTTGATCTGTAAGTGTAAAGCCTAAATAATTATGTGGATCCTGATCTGCACCTTCTCTGAGGCTATCTGTAGCCCCCTCTCATTAAAGGCAACTTTAACTCTCTGTAACATAAAAATACATCTTGAGGAGCTTCTCCTGCAATAAGGACATCATCTGTATAGTGGGCAATATATTTCATTGGCCATTTACTTCTTATAGGATCAATGGCTTGTGCCACGTATTTCTGGCATAACATAGGACTATTAGTCATGCCTTGAGGAAAGACTGTCCATTGATATCTTTTCATAGGTTCCTCAAAGTTTACAGATGGAACACTGCATGTAAACCTCTCACAATCCTCAGGGTGCAAAGGAATTGTGAAGAAACAGCCCTTTAAATCCATAACTATTTTGTAAAATCCTTTTGGTAGTACCACTGGAGATGGCAATCTGGTCTGTAATGTTTCCATTACCACCATAGTTTCATTAACCTTTCTCAGATCTTGCAACAGTCTCTATTTACCTGATTTTTTTCTTTATCACAAATATAGGTGTGTTCCATGGGGAATTTGGTTCCTTCAGGTGTCCTGCATCTAATTGCTCCTGCACCAGCAATGAAGCTACTTTTATTTTCTCTTGAGATAAAGACCACTGATTCCCCCACACAGGAGTATTATTTATCCACTGGATTTTATCTGCATGGTGCACAGGGAGGACAGTGGCCATTATAGAAAATGCTTCAAACCTTTATATTTGGAACGAGGCTTATGGCCTCTGTATGTCCTAATGTTCTTTGAACCTCTGCCTATTAGCTAGCTCACCAGGGCTGCATAGAACCAGGCACATCTGTGACAACAGATCTCTCCCCCACAGAGTGACAGGGAGGTTAGGCAAAACATATGGCTGGATCTGCCCTGTGTTGCCTTCCTCATCCCTCAAGGTTAGAAGCTTAGGGCTTTGTTTTGGGTTATTGGCATACCTGATCCCTTGCAAGTGAGTAATGGACTCAGTTAGAGGCCAAGTTGAGGGCCAGCTCTGGCCTCTGATAATGGTCACGTCAGCTCCTGTATCAATCAGATCTTCAAAATATTTTCCTTAAATAGTGAGTTCAAGTTTAGGCCTCTTATTTGTAATAGACTGTATCCAGTATACTTCAGGAGCACTAGAACAACTCTGTCCTGCCTGACAAGCAACAGCCTTAGGATACATAGGATGCAAAGGAACTAAGATGAACTGAGCAATCTTTTCATAAGCGGGTACTATAATGACACCACGTGGTGAGGAAGCCATAATTTTTATTTCTCTTTGATAATTGCCATCAATAACACCTGGGTGAATCTGTAATCCATCCACAATAACACTATCTTTGCCCAGCACAAAATCCCAAGTCTCTGAATGTAGTGGCCCATAAACTCAAGTAGACAGAACCTTAATTCCCATTTCTGGAGTTAATACTGCATGCCAGGTGGTGGATAAGTCCACTCCTGCATGTCCTGGCACTGCTCTGAGGAGCTCAGGTATAGTTCGTCCTGATTCGTTGGCAGTCTCGGGGTCCCATGCACTGCCTTTTAGTTCCAGAACGGGCCTGGGGCCGGCCCCTGGACTCGTTTTTTGAACAAGTACAACCTTGAGAACCTTTCTTGGATCGACCCTCTCTGGGCCAATATTTTCCTCTCTTACAATGGTCACACAGCCTTGGTGTAGTGTCTGATCGCTGCCTCTCTGTAACTCCTGATTTTTTGGGACACTCGCTTTTAAAATGGTTTAAGCTGTCACACCGGTAGCATTGCTTGCTATCCTGCTGTTGTGCCAGAATTTCTGGAACGGTAGTGCCTTGCAATGCAGCTGCAATGGCTAATCCCTGATTAAACGTTGGCCTGATGTCCGTACAAAGATGAATATATCCAGATAAATCTATCTGACCCTTGTAGGGAAGGAGAACTGTTCTGCATGTAGCATTAGTGTTCTCAAAAGCTAACTGCATGATAAGCGGACCATCTGAATAGGAGCTTCCAAGTGTCCTGCTGGGCGCCTGTTGCAGCCTAGCCACGAAATTTTGGAAAGGTTCCTCTGGACCCTGCCATATTCCAGTCAAGCTTGTGCTGCCTTCACCTCTAGTAGGCAGCTGCATCCATGCCTTTCTGGCTGCAATAGCGACTTGAGCAAATACCCAGGCAGGATAGCCAATCTGTCTAGCAATCCCCTCAAACTGTCCTTCCCCTAGAAGCATCTCCAAGTCCCAGTCAGGATTACCTGACTGAGCATTCTGCATAGCAATCTTCTTACTATGTTCTTTCCACTCCGATTGCCAGATCAAATAATCACCCACCTGTAAAATAGCTAGACTCAATGTTCTCCAGTCCTGCGGCGTTAGATTATAATCTATGATATCATCTACCAGCGCTTGGGTGAATGGCACGGTAGCGCCATATTGATCAACAGTCTTTTTTAAATCCTTAATAATTTTGGCAACAAAAGCTTGGTAATATCTATACACATTGTCATTTTGGTCTCTGCGTTCCAGTACCGGAAAAGCCCGTAAACCAGATAAGTCTTGCCCTTTTTCCTGAGCCCGATGGAATGCCCCCTCTAAGGGTGAAGGTTCCGCCCTCAGATAGCTGTCTTTCTTTCTGCCTGCCTGCATTTTAAAACCCCTGAGTTCATCACTTAATTCTCGTACCTTATTCTCAAGTTCTGCTCTACTTAAACAATATCTGTTTTGAGATTTCTACCTTATCTGGGAGGGCGCAGACTTTTCGTAAGAGCGCCGTCTCCTCACACGAGATACTGTTAGTTTGCACTTTGCAGAAGTTTGGGCCTCTTTGGCTACCATACTCGAGCCTGAGGAACTTTGGACCTCTTCAGTGTCCATAGAGGACGGGTCTGTATCCTTGTCTGAAATTGTCATTTCTGAACTAGTCAGACTTACCTCGCTGTCTCAATGATCCTCCTTCTGCTCATTTTTCTCACTTTCATTCATAATATCCATGACCATCCCCCAAAGGCAGAGGGGAATTCCATCTACCTTATTATTTGTGAGAACCTTTCCTATTTTCTCCCAGGATTTCTTATTAATCTTTGTAAGTCCTTCGAACCAAGGACAGTGAGCTTCTATATGCTCTGTCAACTCTACCAATGCTTCTTTTTTAACCCTTCCTCCTTTGGTCCTGAGTAGCTTGTCCACATTCTGGGTAGCCACCTTTGAGACAGATGCCCCCATTTCTACTGTCGAAAAATCCCTAGGTGAACCTGAGTACTGGGTCAGTACTTCCCCACCTAGTTCCCCGCAGCCTTCCTACACAGAATCCTGGCCAGGGCTAGCTAAATTTCTTACCGCGAGGAAGCAGCCACATTCGTTCCCTTTGGTTTCCTTTTTATACAGAGCTCTGTGAGTCCAACAGTACGGTCTTCAGTCCCTTTCTCTCATGTCCGAGCCCCATGTCCAGGGCACCATTCTGTAGTGTCCGGCTAGTGTATCTACTCGGGTCCGTGGGTCACTTTGGACTGGAGGCTGGACTAGACCTATGGAAATAAACGGGCAAAAAAGACTCGGAGGGCTGCCAAGTAGGTGTATCAAAACAACATTTACTTTGGGGTGAAATGGGTATTTATCTCCGGGGCACAAAAGTGAAACCAAAACATCTGAAGACAATACATGAATAATGTAAATACAACTCTGGATGGTTAGATGCCGAGTTCTCAGTCAAATCATCTCTCAGGCAGGAACATTGTTTACAGTAAGCAAATGTCTTTAAACAGGAGGCTTTGTAGAATCTAAGAGCAAGTCCACCTCTGTAATTCCAGGAGGAGCTGCAGTGTTTGTGGGCATTGTTTTGAACCACAGGTGGCAGCTACAGTCCCAGGCTATTCAGCTACTTTCACTTTCAGAGTTCAGGCAGAGGAATTTCTGCTAACTTACTCCCAGCATTCAGGTGGGGGGGAGAGTGGGGAGAGGCAACAGATTTTCATTTTCTTTTTTTTTTATTAGATATTTTCTTTATTTGCATTTCAAATGTTCTCCCCTTTCTTGTTTTCCCTTCTGAAAAAAAATCCCTATTCCCTCCCCTCTCCTCTTGCTCACCAACCCACCCTCTCTCTCTTCCTGGCCATGACATTCCCCTACACTGGTGCATATAGCCTTTACATTACCAAGGGCCTCTCCTCCCATTGATGACTGACTAGGCTCCTTATGCCGCTGGAGCCATGAGTCCCACCGTATGTATTCTTTGGTTGGTGGTTCAGTCCCTGGGAACTCTGGGGCTGTTGGTTAGTTCATGTTGTCTTTCCACCTATGGGACTAAAAACTCCTTTAGCTCCTTAGGTCCTTTCTCTAGCTCCTTCACTGGGTACTCTGTACTCAGTCCAAGGGATGGCTGTGAGCTTCAACTTCTGTATTAGTTGGGCACTGACAGAGCCTCTCAGGAGACAGCTATATCAGGCTCCTGTTAACCAGAACTTGTTGGCATCTACAATAGTGTCAAGGATTTGGCGATTGTACATGGAAAGGATCCACAGGTGGGGCAGTCTCTGGATTGTCCTTCCTTCAGTCTCTGCTCCACACTTTGTCTCTGCAACTCCTTCCATGGGTATTGTGTTCCCCCTTCCAAACCACAATACTATATATTTCAGATTTTTCCTGTGTAGGTCATAGAATTTAGATTATGATTCTTTCTTATATGTAGTAAATGCTACTTTCAGTTTTGTTTTTGTGCCTCATTCCCTTGAGTAGGATTAAAATTTAGACATCAAAAAAGATGTGGGAAGAAGACATTGCAAGAAAAGAAAAAAATTCACATTAAATATTCAAATACAATAGTGATTAATTTCTGGACATCATGCATAAATCATTATACCTGCTATATGTATTAAAATATGCTTATTTATTTAAAAGGTTAGCAATTGTGAACATTAGTTTTAATTATCAACTGTAATTATTATTATTCAAAATACTTTTGCATTGTATTTTTAAAGAAACACTATCAATTACACAATGAGAACATTATTATTACCTTGATTGGAAGCCCTGCAACTGTTAGAACCATGTTGTGTACAGGCAATTCTATAGTGTAAAGAGGTGGAGAAAGTGAACTGGGTACAAGCAGTGTGTGCACTTGCATCCTATGATTCTGACTATGGAAGTGACAAACTTCAATTCCTATTGTAATAGAAAGTTGTAACCTGTGGTCACTTATTTTCTATACGTAGCTATTAAATTTTAAAACATGCAAACAAAATAAGTAAACATGCATTACTAATTAAAATAACACCAATATTAATGGAATTTAAACTTTAAAAATCATGAAATGTTAAGAATACACTCTTCTAAGCTAATTTTAAATATTCCATTTGTTGAAAAATTCCTAGTTTTTTAACAGTGGAGAACAACATACTACCAAACTGTGACATACAATCATAAACATAGCATAAACTGATAAAGATTCTAATGGTATAATTGATAATTGTTTTTCTTATTATTATAAACCCAGCTACTTTCACAACTACAGTTTTTGTTATTGTTTTTGTCATCTTCTTTTACTTGTTTATTTGTTTTGTTTTTGAGAGTCAAGAACTTACTTGCCAGACTTGCCTCAGACTCACAATGTAGCTGAGATAGCTTTTGGATTCCTGTTCTTTTTGTCTCCACCTCTGAATCAATAGAATTGTAAATGTGTATAGAAAGCCAGACCTATCAACTGACTAATACAGATGCAGGGGTACTTACAGACAACCATCTGACTGAGCCCATGGACCCAAATGGGTGAATTAGGGGATAGAATGAGGAGCTGAAGGAAATTGAAACCCCATAAGAACAACAACAATAAATACTAACCAAATCCCCCAGAGCTCCCAGGGAACAAACTACCAACCAACATACATGGAGGGATTCATAACTCCAACTACATATGTAGCAGAGGATTGCCTTATTTGGCATTAATGGGAGGGAAGACCACTGGACCTGTGGAGGCTTGATGTTCGAGCATAGCAGGATGATAGAGGAGTGAGGTAGGAGTGGGTGGGTCTGTAGAGGAGCACCATCATAGGGGCAAAGTGGAGGGGGGATAGGATGAAGGATTGTGGAGGGGAAATTGGGAAGGGGGAAAATGTTTAAAATGTAAATAAATAAAATAACCAAAAGAAAAAAAAAACAAAGTAGATATTATGCAAAAGTAGATTTTCAATATTCACTGTACTTTGTTATATACATTATACTTATATGGTATCTTACTGGGTATACCCTCATTAAAAACTCAGTGAGAATTTATATTTCTATGCAGATATTGAATTGATCTAATGGTATTAAAACTGGTATACTAAGCAAGTCCAATTTTAAATAGAAACTCTTCTTGAATGGCCTGTCTGAACTTGAGTGGCTCCTGTGTAAAGTAAAAAACAATAAAAAAAATTTGAAAAATGAAATTTAAAATCACATTTGCTCATCTAAGAAAGCAATATCTTTTCTTATACATGTGTTTACCATGAGCTGAAGAAAGGCTCTGTGAAGGCTCTAGCCAGTTCTGTTGTTTAATAGAGCCCTCTCTTCTCTTCTGGGTCGCTCGCATCCCAGTGCTTTTTATATATTTAATATGTATTCTTCTCTGGACTAATTATACTGTTAGGGAGTTTATGAAAGTCATTGAGACATAGATGATAAATGACTAAGATAATGAAGTCAATGCAATTTCCCCATCCAGGTTTTACACGTACATAGACAAGAGAATTATGACATTATTTGAAAAACAAGAAAAATGAGAAAAGCAAAGCCAATTATATTTATAGTCTTAAAAACAAAACTCCACACTGGGTGTTTACAATGCCACATATATCTGATATGTACTAATTTTAGCTTGTGAAGTGAGTTTTAAGGTTACCTGCACCTCTAGCTTTCTCTTATTTTATATAACTCAACTGCTTTTCTGTGGAAATACAGATATTTAATAAAACATCCACACATATTTATTAACTTACTGTGAGTGAACTCACATAAATGATAATCTATTACATATTCTTAATTTTTATCATTATAGACCATAAAAGAAAATAGAAAAATGTTCATTCTGAGCCAACTAACATGATCACAGCCACGGTCTATGGATAAAACTTACCTTGTCTGGCGTGTTCCACTGTACAAGATGAAACACAAACTCAAAAACTCATCAACTAAACAAAAGTCATAAACAAAAGTTCCATTGGCTGGAGCATTGACTAATGAGGCCAGAGCACAGCAAAGGAGTATACAGGTTTCAGATGTTTTGAGTTAGAAAGGGTCTGTGAGGCTGAGTGATACATTCTAAGATTTATCTATCAGTCAGCAGGTCAGATACCAAAGTTAAAGTAAGTGGTTATTATAGAGTCCAAGATAATTTCAGCTGTTGAATTCCAGCATTCCATCTCTGTAGCAATGGTGTTTTAGGCGACCAAGGTCAGGTATTTTCCAGAATTTTTAGTAGAAGTGTAGTTCCTTCAGAGAACATCACATCACACTTTTATCATAGTTATGGAATGAAAATTAGGACATCTGTGGCATTGTTAAGTAATTGACCAAGGAGTCTCTTGAGATCTATGCAGAAGGGAGAGAAACTCACTATTGGGAAGACTGAAGTGACCAGGAGTTAACAGTATCATCCATTGGGTATATAATAAGCTTAGATAACTACTTCTGCATGGAAATCAAGTGCTTTTAAAATATGATGTGGAACTCAAGAATAAACTGTAGGGTTTTTTGCAAATGCTTAAGAAATATGCTTGCTAAATTTTGAATCTGAATCTCCTATTGGGGATTTGATGGACAGGAACAATGTACATTGGGGTCTCCAGGATTAGACGTGTACATTGGGGTCTCCAGGATCAGACGTCTTCCTTTGTGGTTACAAGTCTACCAGCTTTTGAATATCCTCTCCATGATCTTCCTCAGGAACATCTTAAATATCAAGTATACTTTATCTTACTACACTACAAAATTGGACAACTACTGCAATATTTGAAACATTATTGTATTACCCTATCATTTAAAATGTGTTTTACGTTTCAATATTCCTTATCTTTATCTCTTTCACCTTTAAAACCTAGTTGCAACATTGAAAGCAATCTTTTAGAAAGTATAGATATTACTATATAAAATGGTCATTTTATGATGAATCAAATGCTTTAAGAAATCCAGGGCCTTGTCAGAATGGCTAAGGTCAAAACCACAAGTGATGGGTTGTGCTGAGGAAGTTGTTGAGCAAGGGGACCATCCCTCCATTGATAGTGAGAGTGTAAACTTGTACAGCTACTTTGGAAATCAATATGTCTGTTTTTCAGAAAATCAGGAATTTTACCTCATGACTCAGCTATACCACACTTGAGCATACTCAAAAAATCCTTCATCCTATCACAAAGATTATGGTCAACTATGCTCAACTATGCTCAACTATGTATCACATTTTCTTGAGGGACATCTAGGTTGGTTCCAGTTTCTGGATATCATGAATAAAACTTCTATGAGTATAGTTTAGCTGCATAAAGGTGCTAGAGTCTTCAAACCTGGAAAGCTAAGTAACATGGAGGGCACAAGGACCTCCCTTGGAAGGGGAAATAGAATAGATATTGTCAGAGGACTGTGGGCAGGGTGAGATAGGAACAGGAAGGTGTAATTAGTTAGCATGATGGTAGATGGAGAGAGTCCTTGGAGAAACAACTGAATACGGGGGATATTTCAGGGGCTAGAGGGATTATCACTCTTACTATTTGTTCCAGAATTTGAAGCAGGAGAACATAGAATTGCAAATTCAGTAGCCCTCCTGCTGAGACAAAGAGACTTCAGGAAGGAAACTGAGGCTTAGTTTAGTGAAAACTTCTTTGTGAATACTCTCTGACAATTGATGGAAATCATCCCTCATACTAATGAATCGGTCTTTGTCAGATGGTTATTCTACTGAAGTATGTGTTGGAGAGATTTAGTTACCATTGGCATGAGACTCACACCTGATCCTAACAACTCTCTCTCTTTTAGTAATTCACGCTATTGAAGTATGTGTTATAGGAAGATATAGGGTTATTATGTATCAGAATGTTATTCTACCATCACTAAATAAAACTAAATGTATTATGAGACTAAAAATGAATACAGAGAGTTTCAAATGTAAAAAAATACCTGGAGTATAAGCAGAAATGACAAGGACTGAAATCTACTGAGGTAGTTTATGATTAATATCTGGCTATATGAAATATGACATGGATTTTCTGCTTGGTTATCCAAGCATTTTTAAATGCAAATTGGTAGCCTAGTCTCAAACTGTGCTTCCTAAGTCGTACAGGACGTCAAACAATATACACAGACACGACAGCCACTCTTGATCTGCACTACATTGAACTTAAGCCTGTTTTCCACTTAATAAAGGCTAAGGCATGCAGGATAGGCACATTCATCAGAAGAAGGCTGCCCTATTTTTAGAAACAGATACATGACTGGCTCTGCGGTCTTGGCAAAATAGTTTGGAACTCCTTAGATTCAGCCTTTCTGACATTAAGATATTTTTAAAAATTTAGTAAATCTAAACTGACAGTTGAGGCTTGGGAATTAGCATGACATACATGCTGAAGTTGCCCACTTATGATAATGGAAGTCTGAAGCTGTTTTCCATATAAGTTTTGCTCATCCTTGTCGTTCTCTGTCTGGAATCAGACTTCTGTGGAATAGTGACTATTTGATCAATTCAGCTGTTTGTTGCTTCATGTTACACTTTAGTTGGATTCTATGAAATATAACATTCAGTCACTCATTATAAAATGGTGTCCTGTATTCCAGAAAATCTGTCATCTCCAAGACTGACTTGTAATGTAAAATGTAAAGAAAAGCAAAGCTTTAAGACAATAGAGCACCAAAAGACAATAGCTCAACAAGCACTATTTGACAAAAATAAAATTAGTAGAGCTATGTTTAGATCTACCTGTCTTCACAATAATTTTGGAAAAATTTAAAAAATACTTTATAAACACACAGGTGAGCTCATACGTCAAGTGTTTGGGCATATGGAAGGATAGTGCATTTGAAAGTGTTTCCTCATGTGCTTCTTTATTCTTTTAAAATTCATAGCAGACTTGTGAGTCATGTTTGATGATGATAATTTTATGGGTTTTTTTATTCATCCTAGCTAACCACAGCCCTTAAAAAACTCAATAATTTCCAAATATAGTTTTGGTGTACTATATAATGACTTTACTCTATGCCACACCATTATTCAGTATCACAGTAGATTCTCAGAGGGTAAATGCTGTAGCCTTTTCTCTGCCCAATCACATTAGGGTAGTGACAGGCCTGTGATTGGACAGGAATAAAGAGGTGGAACTAGAGTTAGAGGAGGAAGTAGGGTCAGGAGCAGGAGGAGAGGTGATCATCATGGATGCAGATCAGGAGGATGGTTCAGACCCCATGAGGTTATACAACCAAGTATGTTTTTACAAAATAGATTAATTGGGCTAGAATATTGTCTTTATTATCTGGTTCTAAAATTATTGAATTGGTATCTTGTAAATTGTAATTTTATTATTATATAAATCTGATTAGATAGTAAAGCCTTAAGACTCATGCTTTACTTACCAGGTAATAGACACTATTTAGATGAATGATTGTGGGAGTTTGTAAAGAGTTGCATGCAAGCGAGATGTAGCTTGCTGGGAGGAAATAACAAAATCCCACCAGAACTTAGTATTGAGCACAAACAGTACCAGCTCAAAAACATGGCCTGGCAGGAAGAGGAGTTTGTAGGGTGGATTCATTTTTTTGTAATTCCAGCAATAGGGAAAAAAATCTGCTATGAAGTCATCCATGAACCAGTAAGTGTAAAGAACTCTTCTCATTTGGTGATAGAATTAAGACATATGAAATGCATCTAGATTCAGTTTGTTTTTAATAAACTTTTTTTCTCTGTAAATTAATTATCAATTGGATATTTTATTTATTTACATTTCAAATGTTATTCCCTTTCCTGGTTTCCCTTCTACAAACTCACTATCCTGTCTCTTAATTTTTTTTATTAGATGTTTTCTTTATTTACAATATCTCCTTTCCCAGGTTCCCCTCCAAAAAAAAAAAAAAAAAAAAAAAAACTGAAAAAAAAAACTGAAAAAAATTAAATTAAAATTGAAAAACTAAAACAAACCCCTGTTTCCTTTACCCTCTCCTGCTTACTGACCCTGGCATTCCCCTACACTGGGGCATAGAACCTTCACAGGGCCAAGGGCCTCTCTTCCCATTGATGACCAATTTGGCCATCCTCTGCTATACATATGCTGCTGGAACCATTAGTCCCATCATGTGTACTCTTTGGTTGGTGTTTTAGTCCCTGGGATCTCTGAGGGTACTAGTTAGTTCATATTGTTGTTCATCCTAAGGGGCTGCAAGTCCTTCAGCTCCTTGGGTCCTTTCTCTAGCTCAATACCCTTAGTCATCAGAGAAATGCAAATCAAAATAACCCTGAGATTCCACCTCACACCAGTCAGAATGGCTAGGATAAAAAACTAAGGTGACAGCACATGGTGGGGAGGTTGTGGAGAAAGAGGAACACTTCTTCATTGCTGGTGGGACTACAAGCTGGTACAACCATTCTGAAAATCAGTTTGGCGGTTCCTCCTGAAATTGGACATAGTTCTACTGGAGGACCAAGCTATACCACTCCTGGGCATACACCCAGAAGATGTTCGAACATGTAATAAGGACACATGCTCCACTATGTTCATAGCAGCCTTATTTATAATAGCCAGAAACTTGAAATAACACACATATCCTTCAACAGAGGAATGGATACAGAAATTGTGGTACATCTACACAATGGAGTACTACTCAGCTATTAAAAACAATGAATGTATGAAAATTCTTAGAGAAGTGGATGGATCTGGAGAATATCATCGTGAGTGAGATAACACAGTAACAAAAAAACACATATGGTATTAATAGCCACTTATCTCTGATAAGTGGTTATTAGCCCAGAAGTTTGGAATACGGGAAGAACAACCCACAAACCACAAAAAACTCAAGAAGAAGGAAGACCAAAATGTGGATACTTCATTCCTTCTTAAAAAGGGGGAACAGAATACCCATGGAAGGAGTTGTAGAGACTAACTATGGAGCAGAGACTGAAGGAAGACAATCCAGAGACTGCTTCACCTGGGAATCCTTCCCATATTCAGTCATCAAATCCAGACACTATTGTGGGTGCTAGCAAGTGCTGGGTGACAGGAGCCTAATATAGCTGTCTCATGAGAGGCTTTGACTGTACCTGACTAATACAGAAGTAGAGGCTCACAACCATCCATTGGACTGAGTACAGGGTCCTCAATGAAGGAGCTTTAATAAACTTCTTGAACTTTGATAATTGTTGAAGGAATACATCAGTCACTCTTATAATTAAAACTTGTTTACTGTTCTAATGTGTATAAATGATTTAGTTGGTACAAGTAATTGTCAGAATTATACATCATTACAAGATAATAGTATATTAATTATTGTATTTTATACTTAAAATACTTATCTAAAAACTAAAGTGTTTAAGTGAAGATTAATTCTGAGAGATACATCTGAGAAGTTGGAACAGCAGGCATAGACTACATTTTTCTTGAAATTGGAAACTCAGTATTTAAAGAAATGCCTTCAATCAAAGTATTTAACAGACTGAATATTTTGTACTCTGGGATGAATTAGATTCAACATAGCTAGATAAGTGTGGCTATTCACCTAGCAGTGAGCTTAGTGCAGAAACAATGTTCTAAGGACAAGAGGAATTACAAGTTGAAAACCTTAATTGTTTAAATTCAATTATCATGAATTATCATTTGTATAAACTGGGAAACACTATTACTTCTCAGATTCAAAAATACATTATCTTGTTAAATGTAGTTTTCAAAGGGTAATTTAGACAAAATATATTTGAATCTTAGGAATGAACAAGTTCAGATTAAACCAGAACTATTAACAATTTATTATAAGTATGATTCTCCAATGGAAAAGATTGTTTTTATGGAAATGAAGAGGAATCTGAAACTAAAACTATGCTGAAATGCATAGTATAGTTAAACTTTTCAAGTCAACAGCCATTTCAAAATAATAGTGCTTAGAGAAAAATATTGAGCTTGAATTAGAAGGAATTAAATGTCTAGTATAAGTCAAAGCAGAAATCTTACCAAGTAGATCTCACTTATCTTAGTTGGTTATGGGTGCTTACTAAGCACTCACCTTTGCCACTTGTTTATTTTAAGGCGACTTCCTCTTAGAATCTTAGAATCTTGATGAGGAGTGCGTGGGTTAGTGAACAGGGGAGAGGGAATGGGATAGGGTGTTTTCAGGAGGGCAAACGAGGAAATGGAATAAAATTTGGAGTGTAAATAAAGAAAATATCTAATAAAAATAAGTAAATAAATAAATAAATAATCTTGATCACACTATAAATCTATTGCCTGAGTGTGACAAAATAATTTTAGTAAATTACTTGACATAAGTATGGTTCTATAAATTAGAAATTTCTTTCATTTATGTTATTTATATGAATTTTTAAAGAATAAAATACTGAAGAAATTTAAAGAGGCACCACAACAAGTGAAAATGTGAAAGAGCTAAAGGTATCTTATGATCTGATTTCTGGCTGTTCATGCTTTGAAATTTTTCCTTATTCCTGGGCCAATCAATCTTTTCTCTTGTAGAATAAGATATAAACATTAAGCATAAATAAATGATTAACCTTTTTTCTTTTTTTTGTTGTTGTTTATGCCTTATTCTGTTAAAATAGTTATTTACATTGCTTTAAAGTAAGTATTGGAGCTGGGCAGTGGTGGTGCAAGCATGCCTTCAATCTGAGTACTTGGGAGGCAGAGACAGGAGGATTTCTGAGTTCAAGACCAACCCCGGTCCACAGAATGAATTTCAGGACATCCAGGGCTATACAGAGAAACCCAGTCTTGAAAAACCAAAAAAGAAATATTGGATAAACCTTAACATGGCTGGAATAAGTTCCACTTGCTCATTGCACACTGTCAAGTACTTCTGGATAATAGCTTAGAGGTCCTTTGCAACTATGTTTGTGAAAATATAGTTGATATAAAGATGTATTGATAGGATCATTCTTTACCTTATATATCCTTACTACATTCTTGTCAATATGTTTTTCTTTTTTTATTATATATTTTCCTTATTTACATTTCATATGATTTCTGCTTTCCCAGTTTCCCCTCCAAAAAACAAAAAACAAAAAACAACCACAAGAACAAGCCCCCCTGTTCCCTCCCTGCTCACTCTGCTCACCATCCCACTCTCTCCCGCTTCCTGGCCCTGGCATTCCCCTATACTGGGGCACAGAACCTTCACAGGACCAAGGGCCTTTCTTCCCATTCATGACCGACTTGGCCATCCTCTACTATACACATGCTGCCAGAGCAATCAATCCCACCATGTGTACTCCTTGGTTGGTAGTTTAGTCCCTGGGACCTCTGAGGATACTAGTTAGTTCATATTGTTGTTCATCCTAAGGGGCTGCAAACCCTTCAGCTCCTTCAGTCCTCTCTCTATCTCCTTCATTGGGGACCCTGTACTCAGTACAATGGATGGCTATGAGCCTCTACTTCAGTATTAGTTGGGTACTGTCAGAGCCTCTCAGGAGACAGCTATATCGGGCTGGAGTGCCATTCATTCAGTTTCTTCTCCATAGTTAGATGCTGCAACTCCTTCCAATAGTATTTTGTTACTCCTTTTAAGAAGAAATGAAGTGTCTACATTTTGGTCTTCTTTCTTCTTGAGTTTCTTGTGGTTTCTAGATTGTACTTCGAGTAATACGAAGTTCTGGGCTAATAACCACTTATTAGAGAGTCCATATCATGTGTGTTCTTTTGTGACTGAGTTACCTCACTCGGGATGATATTCCCCAGATCCATCCATTTCCCTAAGAATTTTCATAAATTCAATGTTTTTAATAGCTGACTAGTACTCCATTGTGTAGATGTACCACAATTTCTGTATCCATTCCTCTGTTGAGGGACATCTGGGTTGTTTCCAGTTTCTGGCTATTACAAATAAGGCTGCTATGAACATAGTGGAGCATGCGTCCTTATTACATGTTGGAACATCTTCTGGGTATATGCCCAGGAGTGGTATAGTTGGGTCCTCTGGTAGTACTATGTCCAATTTCTGGAGGAACCTCCAAACTGATTTTCAAAGTGGTTGTACCAGCTTGCAATTCCACCAGCAATGAAGGAGTGTTCCTCTTTCTCCTCAACGTCTCCAGCATCTGATGTCACCTGAGTTTTTTATCCTAGACATTCTGACTGGTATGAGTAGAATCTCAGGGTTGTTTTGATTTGCATTTCCCTGATGACTAAGGATATTGAACATTTCTTTAGGTGCTTCTCAGCCATTTGGTACTCATCAGTTGAGAATTCTTTGTTTAGCTCTATACCCCATTATTTTAATAGGGTTATTTGATTCTCTGGAGTCTAACTTCTTGAGTTCTTTGTGTACATTGGATATTAGCACTCTATCAGATATAGGGTTGGTAAAGATCTTTTTCAAATTTGTTGATTGCCATTTTTGTCCTATTGACAGTGTCTTTTGCCTTACAGAAGCGTTGCAAATTTATGAGGTCCCATTTGTCAATTCTTGATCTTAGAGCAGAAGCTATTGGTGTTCTGTTCAGGAAATTTTCCCGTGTGCCTATCTGCTCGAGGCTCTTCCCCACTTTCTTTTCTATTAGTTTCAGTGTATCTGGTTTGATGTGGAGGTCCCTGATTCAATGGACTTGAGCTTTGTACAAGGAGATAGGAATGGGTTGATTTGCATTTTTCTACATGTTGACCTCCAGTTGAGCCAGCACCATTTGTTGAAAATGCTGTCTTTTTTCCACTTTATGTTTTTAGCTCCTTTGTCAAAGATCAAGTGACCATAGTTGTCTGGGTTCATTTTTGGGTCTTCAATTATGTTCCATTGATCCACCTGTCTGTCACTGTACCAATACCAGACAGTTTTTACCACAATTGTTCTGTAATAGAGCTAAAGGTCCAGGATGGTGATTCCACCAGAGGTTCTATTTTTGAGAATAGTTTTGGCTATCCTGGGTTTTTTGTTATTCCAGATGAATTTGCAAATTGCTCTTTCTAAGTGTGTGAAGAATTGAGTTGGAATTTTGATGGGGATTGCATTGAATTTCTGAGCATCTAATGAGATGATTATATGTTTTTTTCTTTGACTTTGTTTATATAATGAATTACATGGATGGATTTTCGTATATTGAACCATCCTTGCATCCCTGGGATGAAGCCTACTTGATTATGGTGAATGATCGTTTTGATGTGTCCTTTGATTCGGTTTGCAAGAATTTTATTGAGTATTTTTGCATTGATATTCATAAGGGAAATTGGTCTGAAGTTTTCTTTCTTTGTTAGGTCTTTGTGTGGTTTAGGTAATTGTGGCTTCATAGAACGAATTGGGTAGAGTACCTACTGTTTCAATTTTGTGGAATAGTTTGAGGATTATTAGTATTAGGTCTTCTTTGAAAGTCTGATAAAACTATGCACTAAACCCATCTGGACCTGGGCTGTTTTTGTTGGGAGACTATTAATGACTGTTTCTATTTCATTAGCAGATATGGGACTGTTTAGATCATTGATTTAATCTTGATTTAACTTTGGTACCTTGTATCTGTCTAGAAAATTATCCATTTCATCCAGGTTTTCCAGTTTTGTTGAGTATGGGCTTTTGTAGTAGGCTCTCGTGATTTTTTGGATTTCCTCAGTCTCTGTTGTTATGTCTCCCTTTTCATTTCTGATCTTGTTAATTAGGATACTGTCTTGTTCCCTCTAGTTAGTCCAGCTAAGGGTTTATCTATTTTGTTTATTTTCTCAAAGAACCAGATCCTGATTTGTTTGATTCTTTGTATAGTTCTTTTTGTTTCTATTTGGTTGATTTCAGCCCTGAGTTTGATTATTTCCTGCCTTTGACTCCTCTTGGGTGAATTTCCTTTTTTTTTTTTTTTGTTCTAGAGCTTTCAGATGTGTTCTCAAATTGCTGGTTTATGCTCTCTCCAGTTTCATTTTGGAGGCACCTAAAGCTATTAGTTTTCCTCTTAGGACTGCTTTCATTGTGTCCCATAGTTTTGGGTATGTTTTGGCTTCATTTTCATTAAACTCTAGAAAGTCTTTAATTTCTTTATTTCTTCCTTGACCAAATTATCATTGAGTAGAGTGTTGTTAATTTCCACATGTATGTGGGAATTCTATTGTTTATGTTGTTATTGAGGAGCAATCTTAGTCCATGGTGATCTGATAGGATACAAGGAATTATTTCAATCTTCTTTTATCTGTTGAGACCTGATTTGAGACCAGTTATATGGTCAGTTTTGGAGACGGTACCATGAGGTGCTGAGAAGAAGGTATATCCTTTTGTTTTAAGTATAAAATTCTATAGATATCTCTAAAACCATCTGTTTCATAACTTCTGTTAGTCTCCCTGTGTCTTTGTTTAGCGTCTGTTTCCATGATCTGTCCATTGCAGAGAGTAGGGTATTAAAATCTCCCACTATTATTGTGTGTGGTGTAATGTGTGCTTTGAGCTTTAGTAAAGTTTTTTTTTTTTTATGAATGTAGATTCCCTTGCATTTGGAGCATAGAGGTTCAGAATTGAGAGTTCATCTGGGTAGATCATACCTTTGATGAATATGAAGTGTCCTTCCTTATCTTTTTTGATCACTTTAGGGTGAAAATCTATTTTATTCGGTATTAGAATGGCTCTTCAGCTTTTTTCTTGGAACCATTGGCTTGGAGGATTGTTTTCCAGCCTTTTATTCTGAGGTAATATCTTTGTCACTCACGTGGGTTTCTTGTATGCAACAAAATGTTGGGTTCTGTTTATGTATGCAATCTGATAGTCTATGTCTTTTTATTGGTGAATTGAGTCCATTAATATTAATAGATATTAAGGAAAAGTAATTTTTGCTTCCTGTTATTTTTCTTGTTAGAGTTGGAATTCTGTTCATGTGGCTATCTTCTTTAGTTTTGTTGGAAGATTACATTTATGCTTTTTCAGAGATGTAGTTCTCCTCCTTGTGTTGGAGTTTTCCTTCTATTACCATTGAAGGGCTGGATTTGTGGAAATATATTGTGTGAATTTGGTTTTTCATGGAATACTTTGGTTTCTCCGTCTATGGTAATTGAGAGTTTTGCTGGGTATAGTAGTCTGTGCTGGCATTTTTGTTCTCTTAGGGTCTGCATTACATCTGCCCAGGATCTTCTAGCTTTCATAATCTCTGGTGAGAAGTCTGGTGTAATTCTGATAGGCCTACTTTTATATGTTACTTGACCTTTTTCCCTTACTACTTTTAACATTCTTTCTTTGTTTTGTGCATTTGGTGTTTTGACTATTATGTGGTGGGAGGAATTTCTTTTCTGGTTCTGTCTATTTGGAGTTCTATAGGCTTCTTGTATGTTCATGGGCTTCTCTTTCTTTAGGTTGAGAAGTTTTCTTCTATAATTTTGTTGAAGATATTTACTGGCCCCTTATGTTGGAGGTCTTCACTCTCTTCTATACCTATTATCCTTAGGTTTGGTCTTCTCATTGTTTCCTGGATTTCTTAGATGTTTGGGTTAGTAACTTTTTGCATTTTGCATTTTCTTTGATTGTTTCGTCAATGTTTTCTATGATATATTCTGCCCCTGATATTCCTTCTTCTATCTCTTGTATTCTGTTGGTGATGCTTGCACCTATGTTTCCTGACTTCTTTCCTAAGATTTCTGACTTCAGAGTTGTCTCTCTTTGTGATTTCTTAACGATTTCTACTTCCATTTTTAGGTCCCGGATGGTTTTGCTTAATTCCTTCACCTGTTTGTTTGTGCTTTCCTCTAATTCCTTAAGGGATTTTTGTGTTTCTTCTTTAAGGGCTTCTACTTGTTTACTTGTGTTCTCCCGTAATTCTTTGAGGCATTTTTTTGTTTGTTTGTTTGTTTCCTCTTTAAAGGCTTGTACCTTTTTAATCTGTTTTCTCCTGCTTTTCTTTAAAGGAGTTATTCATGTTCTTCTTAAATTCCTCTAGCACCATCGTGAGATATGATTTTAGATCCAAATTTTGCTTTTCTGGTGTTTTGGGATATTCAGGACTTGCTGCGGTAGGAGTACTAGGTTTTGATGAATTCAAGTAGTCTTGGTTTCTGTTGGTAAAATTCTTGTGTTTGCCTTTTGCATCTGTTGATTAGATGTTCTTGCTGTCTCTGACTAGAGCTTGTTCCTCCTGTGGGTCTGTAAGCCTTTGTCAGCACTTCTGGGAGATTAGCTCTCCTCTGGTAAAACCCAGGAGCATATGGTTGTGGATCAGTTTTCTGTCCTGAGTCCTGGGGTCAGAGCACTCCCTGAAGACAAGCTCTCTGCTTGCAGGGAAGGAGCAGGAGCTGTGGATCTACCGCCATCACTCCCAGGTGTAGATGGAGGTTGAGAGGATCCTGTCCTGGCTGCCCTGCCACTTGTAAGGCCCGTGCCTCCTGGCTGGTCCTGCCTTAGAAAGTCACTGGAGAGAAAATGGTGGATCTCACCTGAGTCTCTAGGTTAAAGCACTCCCTGAAGGCAGGCTCTCACTTGCAGGGAAGGGGCAGAGAGGGCTGTGGATCCACATTCACCGCATCACTCCTAGGTGTAGATGGAGATTGAGAGGATCCTGCCCCAGCTGCTCTGCCACTTGTGAGGCCTGTGCCTCTCAGCTGGTCCTGCCTTAGAAAGTCACCCAACCTTTTTTCTTAAAATCATTATGAACACAATAAATTTTAGCTGTTCATATCAAGAGTTAAATGATTAAGTCTTCTTTAATTGTAATAGTTTTATTTGGAGAAAACTTTTGCCACCTTGTGTATGACATTGCAAGCTCTGTTAGTTGTGCCAAGGATACTTAAAAACAACAACAAGAAAATGCTATGGAAATATTTGTTGTGAGGAAATAAATGTACCCTATTTTTTTATTGGATATTTTATTTATTTACATTTCAAATGTTGTACCCTTTCCTGGTTTTCCCTCCATAAACCTCCTATCCCATCCTCCCCCTTCCTGTTTCTATAAGGGTGCTCTTCCACTCCCACCTCCCAGCCCTGGCATTCTCCTACACTAAGGCATCAAGGCTTCACAAGACCAAGGACTTCTCTTCCCACTGATGTCTGGCAAGAACATTCTCTGCTACATATGCGGCTGGTGCCATGTGTCACTCCATGTGTACTCTTTGGTTGGTGGTTTAGTCCCCAGAATCTTTGGGGGGAGGGTCTGGATGGTTGATATTGTGGTTCTTCCTATGGGTTGCAAACCCCTTCAGCTCCTTCAGTCCCTTTTCTACTTAACAACTCTAGTATTAGGAAGATTACATCTATATAAAAATCATGTTATAGATATGTTTTATTTCTTTGTTTCTTTGTTCTCCAATGTAGTTATCAACAACCTATGCCCCAAGGAAAGTGACATCATATTGCATATTTTCATAGAATCTGTTCTCTAAACAACATTCTAAAATCAAGGTTAAGATTGACAGTCAGCTCCCATGAGTGATGATAATTGTCTACATTCTTTATTTAAAATTCAAATATTCAGAATTTCATTTATTCCTAACAAGATTAATTACCATCCTAATGAAACACAATTTGAATAATGTACAAACACATCTGACTTTCTCTTAAATATACATGTTACAAAAAGATTATGAATGCAAATAGAATAGTAAACAAATAGCTATGTAAAAGTGGTGCACCCCTTTAATCCTAGCACTTGGCTTCCAGGTACAGCATAACATTATTTGGGACAGAAAGTCAGAGTTCCTGCCCCTGGGACAGGACCAGGTGACCTGGGTATAAAGCTTGTTTGTACAATAATATTCATATTTTACATTCCTCCCTTTAAGAATGTCCTCCCTGTTAAGGTTAATGACTCTATGATAAGGAGACAGCACCAGTTCAGGGGGCGACAGTGTGGTGGTTAATGTCTTAGCAAAATGGTAAATGCTGGAACAATCAGAATAGCCCGTAAGACTGTGGAAAGAACTCTAGAAACATGGGATATATATATGCATAGTTTCTCAACTATGCAAAATATAAGGACACAATATGAATTATGAGGAGCTTCACGAATATAAAGGAACAGTGGTAGCTATGAGGGAGCCTAAGGGGTTTTCTAGTCCCATACCCTCCTTACAATTTCCCTCTCCTGCCTGGAGTCAAGGCTCGGCCAAGTTCCATTCTCCACCCACTGGAACATTCTGTTTTTGTTTTGTTTTGTTTTGTTTTTCAAGACAGGGTTTCTCTGTATAGTCCTGGCTATCCTGGAACTCACTCTGAAGACCAAGTTGGCCCAGGAACATTCTTTAGTAAATTTAATAAATTTTCTCAGAATGTACTGACTGGTGGATACTGACTCCCTGGGAAGTCCCAGGTAGAGTTCAAATGCGTGTCATACTTGCTAGCCTATAGATTTAATGGTCAATAGGCTTAGCCAATAAGTTTGAACTCTAACCTTGCTGATGTAACCTGTGCCCCAAAAAAGTATAAAAACTGCTTGTGATAGACATTTGGGGTCACCTTCTTAGTAACTCCCCTTGAGGAAAGTTGATGGTTGACCCCAATGCACTGGAAAATAAGCCTCTTGCTTTTGCATTGATCTGCACCACGGTTTCTCACTAGGGGGCATCTAAAAGTACCATTGACTGAGGGTCGGGAGTCTTACAGCTACACTACGTTCCAGCTTGGCAGAAAGATACCAAAAGGCAGTCAAATTCTTGAGTACAAGGTCAGCCTTGGACACAATGAGTCCAGGCCAGCTGTGATAGAAATGGTAATTTCAGGAGAGGCTCTACCCACCTGTGCTTAAGAGAGGCAGACAGATCTCCGAATTCTTTGGCAATGTTGAAAGAAAATGTGTGCTTGCTGTCTGCTAAGAACGAATGGGCTGGAGCAATGAGATGGTGATTCTTAGGATAATGAAAAGGAACCCTGACGTAAATGACTGGACTGATGTGCAAAACAAAAAAACGAGGCTTATGATCTGCAGGAGAAAAGCTATCTAGACAAAGTTTTTAGAACAGCAAGAGAAAACTGCTTGGAGAACTGTCTCAAACAGAATGTATAGAGAAGTAAGCTATCTAGGAAATTGTATAGAATAGAAAGAGAGAACCGTTTGGACACTTGTTTTGAGCAGAACAGAGTGAAAAACCTGTCTGGAGATCTGCTAAGCAAGCAGATTCGAGAAACAGCAGAACAAAGAGAAAGAAGGCTGGAAAGCTTTCTCTAGCAAAATATAGGCCACCAGCTTGGGACTCATGATTTCACTCTGAGTTATTTGTTTTGCACTCGAAGACACCCCTTCTTCAGAACCCATCTCCAAGCCAGAGGCACAAAGCCACACAGATCTCTTTATTCAATGTCAGCCTGATCTACATAGCAAGTTATAGGACAGCCAATGCTGCACAGGGAAACACTGTCTCAAAACAATCCTGCCTGCCCCATCTCAAAAAAAAAATATAATAAATAAATATAAGAAAGGCAAAGCATTAACTATAGTTGGAATTTAAGAAGCTGATCAGTGTTTCATATCTACTTTTATATTTTAATGGTCAAAATAGTTATTTGTCAAGACAAGGCATCATGCAAAAATGTGCTTTCTAACAGGGAATATCGGCACTTACAAAATAACAACCAACATCAGATCAACACTGCAGACCTCTTTAACTCTATATAAAACTTGTAATTATGTTAATAATCACTCTCTTCCATTTTAGTGCTATGCAAAAAAAAGAAAAAAAAAAGAGAGGTGTTGACATAGATCATGTTGTTTTCCTATTATGACCAGTACTAGCTATATAAATATCATGTTGACAGTTCACTTTTATAATATTGTTATAAAAGGTTGAGTAGCCATAGAATTTCAGCAGAAATATTATATTCTGTGACTGAAACATAAAGTGTGTTGATGGTACAAGGTGGTTTAGTAGTAATTTTTATAATCTGCTAATTTGTATTTTTCTGGAACATCTTGGACCCATTTCTGTGTGTGTGTGTGTGTGTGTGTGTGTGTGTGTGTGTACAAGGGTGGCATAGCCATGAGTCTTCACTGGATTGCTGTCAGTCATAGGAGGTAGACTGTACTGAGGTTAAGTATGATGTGAATGCCACCATGGTGGCATGGAAAGGAATTGGACTGGGCCACTGATACGGAACAACACTGCAATAAAAGAATCTCAATCATTTGTCTGCTTTGCTTACGGGAAAAGTAGTGAGCAACATGGAAGAACCTCAACTCTGGAAGGGCCAAGGCAGGGTTTTGCCAAAGGTACCTAATGACCATGGATGTGCTTAAGGGAGTTTTGAGATAAAGGTCACTGGCAAGGAGGTGTCAGGAAAGAATTACCGGAGGTATGCAAGCATTTCTTATTCGTACTTAAATATCATCCAGGGCATGCACATGACTAAAGACTAAAAACATCACTCCAGTGTGCTAATAGGGCCTCCCACAGAGTGCCAGGCTCCAATGGTGTTTGCTAAATCGCCTCCTAATGTTGAGGCCTGAGGTGGTGAGGTGGTTCTAGGGGGTCTGACTATTTATAATGAGTTACTTAAGATATGAATTGTGAATAGTGCTATAAGTACTATAATATTCATGGTTCAAAATGTAATTTTTATCTTCAATTTTATTTCTCCAAAATTTCTTGCTAGAAATTACTCATTTAAGGAAAGAAAACGCTTTAAATATTTTGAATCAAAGGAAAAACATTGTTTCAAACAATATTATGCAGTCTACAGGAAGGTAAGTTTCCATTTTCTACAGAGTATAGAATTACAGGCAATCAGTTCAGAAATGAATCTCCCATACCTGAGTAGACAATTGCTAAACCGAGGCTTTCTTGGTAATTTAACTGTAGTTTAATTACAGGGTCCAAATGTACTCATTTAGTGAAGCCCTAGAAAAATGGTTTTACTTCATGGATGTGAAGAATTAGTAATAAATTAGAATTACTAAAAGCATAACAACTGCTGTGGAAATGAGAACACCACCTGACCGCTTGCATTCTTTCTAGCTCTCTCTTCTAGGCTTCTCAGTCTCTCTCCCCACTGTTTCCCATTCCTACCCCCTGGTTATGACCCTCTCCTTTCTTTGCACACCAGTTTTGACTGGCATTTGAGCATGGCAGCCTTTGCCTCTGATTCACTTTACAGTAAATTAACTACAGTAAATAAATATTTTGTCCCACACATAAATGCTTATGTTAGAAAAGCTCCAGGGTGTTTGGTTCACCAGAAACCAATAATCTGGATCTGGACTTGGTGGCAGTTGCTGACAGAAGGTCATTGATACAAAAGTCTGACCATCGCAATCTTCCTGCACATTGCTTACACATGAAATTCTTTTCCAAATAAAGACTCCAGACCTGGGAAGACAATGATCTCTTATAGAGAATTAACTGCAAAATGGTGTTATAGAAGTAAACTAAATTGATCACCACTTCAGAAAAACAAATTTCTAAGTGGTTAAATTTGTTAGTTACTTATTTAAAACAATTTCAATAAATATAAAATGTATATATTTACAAAAAAATATTAACCTTGAGTGAGGAAATGTCTTTTTCCTGCAATTACCTTGTTTCCAAACATCCCTGTTAGTGTTCCCAGAACTTTCTTGAAAAATAATGAATACAGATCTTCAAAACTTGGAAGAGAACATGCCTTCTGTCTTTGTTACCAATACATTAAGATTTTACAGAACTCTGTAATACTTAAAAGCTTGAATAAATTAAATTAGTTGTTATTTAGTTATTAGCATATAACTGGTTTCCATACATTTTATAAATTTATTATCTATTGGGTTTATCAGTAGTTATGTGTTTTTAAAACATGCTCGATTTAACTTTATATACAACATAGGACTCCATATGGATATAGTAGAATATATCTTACAGGTGGATGTAGCAGAGAATATACATAAAATAATTCCAATAACTTTGGAGAATGTTTCATATTGTAAGGAAATTTTCTAAATTTTAAAACTGAAGTATTTGATCACCTGTTAATTTAAGTCAAATAACTTCACTGGCAGATATGACTCTATTCTATAAGCTCTCTTGTATACTAAACAAAGATTACCAAGTCCAATTCACAAGAAACACTGAAATGTATTGGCACAACCTTAGCAGATCCTCAATCATCATGTGTTGACAAAAGAATACTTGGCTTAAGCAAATTCAAGAAAAAAAGTTATAGAATTTCTCAGTTGACAAAGGAAAAAATTTTGGGTTTTTTTACAGTATTATTGAATATTTCTTCTCCATTTTTCCATGTATTCCATACATTCCAAATAAAATATTTCCTTATTGTCCTGATTTTTGGAAAGTTCATTGAACACTTCCACAGAATATGTGTTAAATAGAATTAACACCAATCATAAGAAACATTCATATATGGTATAATCTGCCCTTTACATATATGTCCTCTGAATTCCATTTACCTACTTTCATTGCTTATATCTTCTTTACCTCCTAAATTACTTGTGAAGGAGGAAACATGTAGTTATATCCATAAAACATCATTTATGCCTACTTTTATATTTGAGATAATTTTGAAACTCAACTATATTGAGTTATAGTTCTGATGTAAGAACATTATCAGATCATTTCTTTGCAGTGCCAAGGGTTAGGGCATAAGAGGTTTGGTCTGTAGCTTTTTGGGTTTGCTCAATATATAAATATCAAAGATCAAAATGTTATGTCACATTATCAGTATATAATGACAATTTTTTCTATATAAAACTGGTCAGAGTTGATGACACTCAAATGAACACTAACAATGGTTTCTACACAAAATATGCTTCAAAGATATTTTTCCATTCTGTGGAAGCATCTAATTACAGGTGATTATCAATGAAGGGAGTCAACATTTGCAAGTGCTTTCAAACAGTGAACTTTGAACTTCCTGTTTGAAGAAGGAGATTTACATAAGTCTGACAAAAAAGATTCTGGAGTTTAAGAAGAATCATGACATAATAAGAGACCTCTGAAATTACATGTAGTAAAAGCAGCTAAAGGAATGAATTAATAAAGAAGGTATATAAAACTTAGAAGATTGTCCCTGAAGTTTGATTATTACTATATAAAAAAGACTTTACTGAAAATGCTATTTAAATCAATTGCTATTAGATTAATTCCAATATTTTCCTCAAGCCTTAAACTCCACTTTTAGGAGATGTCCATTGTAAAATAGTTGAGATGTGAATAAACAATAAAGTAATCCTATAAGGGACCCAAATAAATCTTAACAATTTATATGACATGCTAAAATCATGACCTGGTTATTACCTGTTATCACAGTAACAATTATTGTACAATAAAAATAATCAAATTAACAAACTTCTATAATGCTTAAGACACACAGGAATGCTTAGTTCCAGTATGAAACTTTGCACATGAGGAGCTATAAGGGATGTCCTCTCATGTTCTCATACTTTATTCTCCCTCATCAGGTACTATAAAATTTTAGTTTGATTTGACTTTACTGTTTCCAGTGTTTACATGAAATATTTTCTATACTACTTTTGATTTATCTCATTTTGCTTTTATTGTTTTTGCATGTAATAAAAATTTCATTAACCTATCTACTCTTTCCATATCCATTTGAGTTTAAAGATGGACATCAGAATTTACAGAAACAATATAGTTATAAATTAAGGGTAAAGCTTTCAAAGAATATTAATTATATAGTATTTATCAGAATGCTGGAAAATTCTACCTTTCTCAAAACTTAGTGTTCTAACTTTAGATTTAAGGACTTGAGAACATGGTTGTTGCTGTTGTTGTTATTTTACTGCTGTTGCTAGGGATTGAACCCAAGGCATTATACATGCTAAGCAAGCTCTTTCTTACTGGCTTGAACTCCCAGACCAAGGAATTAAAATTTAATTGGACATTATACTTCTCAGATCTTGGGACACTGGGTGAGAGGGGATAAGGGGATTTTTTTTGTTTTGTTTTTTTTGTTTTTGTTTGTTTGTTTGTTTTTGTTTTTGTTTTTCGAGGCAGGGTTTCTCTGTATAGCCCTGGCTGTCCTGGAACTCACTATGTAGATCAGGCTGATCTCGAACATAGAAATCCATCTGCCTCTGCCTCCCAAGTGTTGGGATTAAAGGCATGCACTATCACTGCCCCATGCTGTCTCCGAGCAGGCTTCAGGCTGTGAGAAGCAGTGGGACCCCACTTCAAGGGTGGGGAAGCACAGTCTAAGGTGCCCACAGACTGCAGGGTCCTGGACCTGTACAGGGCGGAGGGTTGTTGGAGGGGGGATAGGAGAGTAGGCTCTCAGAATTTTGGACACCACGGACACTGCTGGATGCTGTGGAAGAGCTGAGAATGGAGTGGGGGCCTGGGGGCTGGATCTAGCCCAGGGCCAAAGGGAGAAGAGCAGGAAATTGAGCTACAGGGAGGAGAGTCCTTGGCTTGCTTGGGCAGGCAGCTTGGCTTGGTGAAGACAATAGCTGGGAGGCAGACAGGTGGCCTGCAGTAGATTAGACAAGGCTCTTTAGAGGAAGACCTACTCCATTGTTCCCCACAGTGGGTCCCCAAGGAGAAGAGACAGTCCATGGTTTTAAGACATTTCTTGTCATAGCAGAGAGTTGTGATGAATAAAACCTTACCCTACTTTCTCAGGGCAGGCCTGGGGCTAACAATCTTTTGCAGGGAGGTGTGTCTGGGAAGGAGAGCTTAGTTGGCTCGGCCCTTCAGATCTTCAGGTGCATCATGAAAATGGAGATCTGTCTTGAGGCTACATGATCTGTGGTCACATCCTCTACCTGTGGAGGTACTTGGGGCATTGCCCTTACGTGACTGATGGCCACAGAATTGTGGAGAGCTGAGGCCTTGTGTCAGGAGTCTCATATCAAGGAGTGTGGCAAAACACCTACTGTCTCTTGCAGGATCACGTGCTTGGTCTCCAGGGTTTTAAACCCGAGCTCAGGATGATATTTTCCAGGTCCACTCATTTGCCTAAAAAATTCATGAATTCATTGTTTTTAATGCTAAATAGTACTCCATTGTGTAAATGTACCACATTTTCTGTATCCATTCCTCTGTTGAAGGACCTATCATCCTGGGTGACATAACCCAATCACAAAAGAACACACATGGTATGCACTCACTGATAAGTGAATATTAGCCCAAAAGCTTTGAATACCCAAGATACAATTCACAGACCACATGAAGCTAAAGAAGAAGGAAGACTGAAGTGTGAGTGCCTCACTCCTTCGTAGAAAGGGGAACAAAATACTCTTGGGAGGAAATAAGGAGACAAAATGCAGAGCAGAAACTGAAGGAAAGGCCATCCAGAGACTTGAGGCTACCTAAAGATCCATCCCATATAGAGTCACCAAATCCAGACTTTATTGTGGATGCCAACAAGAACTTGCTGACAGAGGCCTGATATAGCTGTTTCCTGAGAAGCTCTGCCAGTGTCTAACAAATACAGAGGTTTATGCTCTCAGCCGTCCATTGGACTGAGCACAGGGTCCCCAATGAAGGAGCTAGAGAAAGTACCCAAGGAGCTAAAGGGGTTTACAGCCCCATAGGAGGAACAAAAATATGAACTACACAGCACCCCCAGAGCTCCCAGGGACTAAACCACCAACCAAAGAGTACACATGGAGTGACCCATCGCTCCAGCCACATATGTAGTAGAGGATGGCCTTGTTAGTCATCTATGGGAGGAAAGGCCCTTGGTCATGTGAAAGCTCAATGCCCCAGTGTAGGGGAATGCCAGGACCAGGGAGTGGGAGTAGGTGGGTTGGTGAGCAGGGGAAAGGGGGAAGAGATGGGGGTTTTGGAGGTGAATACAGAAAAGGCAGTAACATTTGAAATGTATATAAAGAAAATACCTTGGGCAATGGTGATGAATGTTGACTCGAGCACTTGCAGACGGGTGGGTGCCGTCTGGGGAGCCGATTAATAAAGACAGAGGCAAGACACTGGGTTGGTATTTAGGTTCAGGTTTATCAGTATCAACGTAACATACACAACACCACAAGAAACAAGCTAATCCAAAGACTGCTGCTATGATTGCAAATATCATGGGGTCAAACACTATCACTACGGCTTGAACCTGGCAAGACGCTAGGTTCATGCCTTAAAGTCCTTTGCTAAGGGTCATCATGGGTATACGACCTGATGACATGCTCAGAGAGGGTCTTCCTCCTTGGCTCGGGCTTGGACGTATCTCGGCTCCTCGATTGGTTTCACTTTCTTGATCTGCCAGCGTATGCCAATTCTCTGGGCATACAGATGCTCAATCAGCCGTAGGCGGTGATGGATGCTTAGTCTAGTGCAGAAGATGCTGAGTACGAATGTACTGGTTCAGGTCAGTCTCATTTGAGCGATGAGGCATCTGACATGGACTCTAGAGGCAAGTCATGTCGAATGCCCTGGGGTCTTGGAGCTTTGGGTTTTTATACCCTGTCTAAGCCTTGTCAGTGTCATTCGGTCGCGTCTGCTTATCTCTTGGTTACGTCATGGGGGATTCCAGAGGAGCTTCACTCTTATCTATTCACTGCACACATCTTACTTCTACTCTGAGTATGCTTCTAATGTCTACCTGGTCTTCTTGCCTTACATGTTCCATACACATGTCTTTAATCCCAGAACTTGGAAGGCAGAGGCAGAGACAGGCAGATTTCTGAGTTTGAGGCCAGCCTGATCTACAGAGTAAGTTCCAGGACAGCCAGGGCTATACAGAGAAACCCGATCTCAAAAAAAAAAAAAAAAAAAAAAAAAAAAAAAAAAACCCTAAAAGAAAATATCTAATTAAAAATAAAACCATATATATCAGTTTATTAACTTCTGACCATTAGTTTCTATGATTCTGAGTAATTTTATTCAGAATATACATGTTCGTATATTAATGATATAAAAATTGTTTTTAAATTTAATTTAATCTCTAGGTGCAAAGGATTAAATACTCTGAAAGGTAGAATTACAAAACAAATTTCTTCTTTCTCTAGATTTGTAACAGCATTCACATTGAATTTTATTCCATTATATCCTTTAAACGGTTAAAATTAGCCAGTGTCATTCAAACTGTGGCCTCCTCAACTCCTTAGAAAGCTATTCATGAAAGGATATCTGCAAACAAGTATTTTGTGTGATCTTCACAGAAATTAAAGTTGCTTCCCTCTACTAATAGATCACATAGGTACATTGATGTCATTATTCATGTCAAGGGAATCTGAAAAGTTTATTATCAGTTGTTTTCTGAGGAATATAGAGTAAACACAATTTTACTCTAAAATTCTAAGTATGAAGACAAGGAGAATGGTTTGTCCTTTAAGTAGCTTGAAGGTGGGTGGACTGAATAAAGGTCCCATATAGGACTATGGTAGCAGGTTACAAACTTATTAGAATAAAGAGTTTGTGATAAACACCAGTTTCTGTATACAAAACAAGGTACAAGAAATGAATTGATGCATAAAAATAAGATAGAAGCAGAAATGCAGTCATAAAATACATCAACAATCAAACAAC
Organism: Montemys delectorum; assembly: GCA_019843815.1. Classification (NCBI taxonomy): domain Eukaryota; kingdom Metazoa; phylum Chordata; class Mammalia; order Rodentia; family Muridae; genus Montemys; species Montemys delectorum. The sequence continues at coordinate 16,180 of JADRCD010208052.1, read as the reverse complement.
AAAATAGCCACAAAGAGAAAATAAACACATATCATATGTGCATGTGATATTCCCACATCTAGAAAAGAGCTACAGGGTGTCAACGGCTCAATGAGAGAAGAAGAAATAGTTTTCTCTGGGAAAGAGCCCCTGAATGGATGTCAAATTCCAAGTAGCAATCCCTGAACATGTGTACATATGAGCTATACTAAATGGCTTTATAAATTGTATATACCTATACATATATTTGTATAAATATACATATATACATATATATCAGTGATAATGACGAAGAGGGCATGAATTTGGGGAGATGCACATTGAAAATGTTACAGGAGGGGAGGAGACTGATATAGTATTGGTGCTCATATACAAAATTCTCAAAATTATAAAATTATAAATTGGTATATTAATAAACATTTTAAAGATGTGATAATAGTTTCTATCTATATTATTATAAGAGATGAGAATGTTACATGCACATATTGAGGGACATTCCAGAAAATATCTGATATGTAGCGCTCTAAACACTCCAGGTAAACACAAGAAAGAGGCATCTTATAGAATAGAGTGACCTATGATGTTATGGCTGATGAGAATAGGACCATAGTGAGGATTATGGAACCAAAATAGAGGAGGTTATATAAGTAAGAAGGAAGCTGCACACAACATTGGCTTTACCAATCAATGTTTTGGTTCATTAATTGTTACAAATGAACTATAATTGAGTTGGTTAATACTTTCATATTGCATATAACAAAATACTTGAAATAATCAAGTAAAAGAGAAGAAAGATTTATTTTGGCACACATTCTTGAGAATTCAAATTCATGTTCAGTTGGCCCTGTTATTCGAAATGAAACATTCTAGGGAAAGTAGTTGATTACTTCATGGTGTACAGGAAACAAAGAAAATGACTAGAATCCCATTATTCCTTTCAAGGCCATTCCCATAATAACCTAAAATTCCACTAGGCCCTACCTCCCAAAGGTCTTATTGTTCTATTGCCAAGCACCACACCTTCAATTCAAGCCTTTGGGAATATCCCAAATCCCAATTATAAAACAAATAGAAGATACTAACCAAAAAGGCATGTGAGGGTGGTCTGTTTGGAAATTCTTTGGAGTATCTTTACATTAACTCTGTAAATCTAAAGTAATTCTAATATTAAAAACTTTATTGAATTTATTTGTGAATATATAATACACATGTACTTAATCATTGAGATAAGCCATATTTATTACAAAGTATTAAACTTATGAACATCACATTTATTTTCCTTTAGAAAAAGAAATTGAGAATTTATAAAATTTTGTATGTTGAATATTTTATTATATCAATTATGATTCCATAGTTTACAAATATTACAACTGTTATTTCAAAATATTATAACTAAACTATAAATTAAACAATTTTTTAGTAGTGAACATACATATGGTATCTCAAAAGAACAAGAATTTTGATAGTTATGTAAGTGCAACTGGGACTCTTAGTGAAAGTATGATTAGTAACTCTTGCAATAAATAATCCAATGTCAATTATTTGTTTATTAAAATGTATTTCTTTGAAACTAGCAGACTATGAAATAGAACTTCCAATGTTATTTCTCCAAAACGTTACAAAATATGCAGTTTTTCTTTCTCAAGCATGTGTGAAACAGACTTATAACTTGGAGAACATACTATCTTTTAATATAAAGTATTCCTACATAGAAATGATTTGCTTAACATTAATGTGAAAAATAAATATGCTTATGCTGTATGTTTATAATATTTTCAATCCTAATTTTATATTTTTTTCTAATCATAGTAAAGCAAAATATACACTAATAAAACCTGTTAGACGTTATTCCAATTACATTATTATCCAGGTTGGAAAAAATGAATCAATAGAGGATTACTGTATTTACATAATGCCAAATGGAAGGTACAACCCATTATTTCTAAATTGACAGATTTATGATTCCTTTTTAATGTCTTATAGATCCATTTGTCAAAATCATAGTGTAAATTCAGGTGAAAATTCTGTATATGATATATAAAGTAGAAGACTATAAGAGAAACTTAGGAATCAACTTATTCAGTACAGTGATATCTACATGGGCTAAAGCCTGAAGCTCTTGCTTGGATTCTTAGGATCTACAAAAATTTTAGCTGATAGCCTATCCCTGGGATCCTACTGCTAGTACTTTCCAGCTTGATGATAATGTACTAAACCTCTGAAACCAGCCCTAATTAAATGTTGTCTTATATAAGAGTTGCCTTGGCTATGGTGTCTCTTCACAGCAATGAAAACCCTATCTAAGACAGAGGTTGGTACAAGGGACTGGGGTATAGCTATGATAGACCCGACTAAGCTTTTTGTTTGGAGGGATATGTATCTTGGGACTTTTTAAGGCACTAGAATACTTTAGGTGGAACTCAAAAAAGACCAGACTAGTAGAAGCATGGAAGACAGTGTTCTTCATGGTTTTCTGAACAGTGGGACCTTAGCTCCAGAGGATTCAGAGAAGAATTTCAGTATGTATCCTAGAGACTGTTCTTGTAATATTTTGGTGAAGAATGTGGGTGCCTTTTGCCCATGTCTACCTGAGGCCAAGGTTAAGAAATTTCAAATAATTGCATTGACAAAAGGAAGTCTCAGAAAAGCGCAGCATAGACTTTGCTCTCTGGTTCACTCTCATGAAGAGCATTTTGATCAAGCATAGTATGTTTAGAAAGCAAAAATACAAAGTGTATGATTCAACTAATAAAAGGGCAGCAGGAAGTGCAATGGGGATAAATCCTGTTTACGCTCAAGGAGATAAGACTAAAGTAGTGGTAAGTTTGGGACAAGATTCCACTTAGCTGAATTTATTGTTCATGTATTTGCCTTTGAACAATGAATAGTTCAAATAATGCCAATAATGTTATTCATTATTATTACTTTGTTTTCATTTGGACATAAGGAAATATGACTGTGTCAAACCAACAAGGGATGGATTGTGATAGTTATACTTGGTTGTCAACTTGAGTATGATCTATACTGAAAAGCTTTGGTCCAGGCATGGTGGTATATGCCTTTAATCCCAGAACACAGGAGACAGAGGAATGAGGATCTGTGACTTTGAGACACTTTATGAAGCAAGTTCTAGGACAGCCAAGCTTAAGGACTGAGGGATATAATAGAACAAGGGGAGAGGCATGTTTCAGCCCCAGCAAGCAGCAGAAATTGGAAGCTTTAGCCATGTTACTCTGGTTTACAGTAAATAGTAGAAGGAGACTACTAGGATACTTGATGCTACTTAGGTGTAGCTAAGAAATTAGCGATGCTTTAAAAGCAACCAACACCACTGAGGTGAAGACTTCTGGAAAGCATTTTCTGAGATCACAAAGAGGCTGTGTTTTAGAGATAACCAAGGTTGCACCTCATGCTGCAACTGGACTTGGTATTAATTGTGAAGGCATGAAGCAGTCATGAGAGAAGCTGAGGGTTGGTATTCTGAGAGGACAGGAAAGGTCATTGAGGAAGGTGGCTCAGGACTGAGGAAGTCATGCAAAAATATTGAGTCTCGGCACCATGAAGAGAGCCTAGGAGAGGCTATTTGTGAAGCCTATCAGTAGCAGAAATCCCCAGCAAATTGGAGATGCCAGTATGATGGGATGATCACCAAGAACAGCAGCAACAGTGTAGTGGAGTCTACCAGAACCTAGAGTGATAGAGAGGGCAGAGCTGAAAAAGTGACTCCAAGCCCTTTAAAGAAGTCCAGACAATCATCTTTGGATCCCAGACAATTGAACAAGAATCTATGAAGCTGACGTTGCCTTGGAAACCCCAAGATGTTAGATGCTACACCCACTCCAGTGGAGTCTGTGTGACAGGTCCAGAGGCCTGGCCCCAGTACCTGAGATGAAAAGTTTCAAGGAAACTGATCTCCTGGAATCCCCTTGGCATCCCATAACATGGATGTGGTCCAGATTTGTCCTTGTGATACTCAATGGAGGATCTTGCCAGTTTTGTGTACTTTCTTTCTGTATTGTTTTATTATTAGGTATAGAGGTGCCCCCAAGGAATGATTTTCAAATAGCCAAACTAGATTGGATGTTGTTTTCTGGCCCCCACCAGTGTTTTAATCAATCATAGTCTTTGCTGAGCCAACCCTGGGCTTGGAATTTCGTAAAAAATGTTACCTATTCAGACAAATTGCCTCCAGCATTGTAAGAGAGATAGTGATAGAAATTGGGCATTGAAGTTTACTGCCTAAGAGTTAATTATCCCAGGGCAAGTTCAACAATGTAAATATAGAATCCTCATTACAGTCACATATGGCACACCACATTAGAATTACAGCTGAGTCACTCTCAGAAGCTAAAGTAATATATTATTCTTGGTAAGGTTAACAAGAATGGGACCCCCTGGTGCATACTTCTGCTAGCCCAGAGGATTAGCATAGTTGAGTGTTTACTAAGGACCAGCTGGTGGTGGGTTATACAATAGACCAAAATGGAAACTATTTACACCTGTCCTCTAAGATTAAGCTGACCTTAGATAAGGCTGACTTTCTTTCAGTTGTAACCACTGCCTAGTTCCTGCCAATTTACTTGTATATACTTTTCTATAGAATCATTGTGCTTCAGATGGTCTCGATGTACCTTGACTGTTGTGCTGCCTGACTTTTCTTTTTCTTTTGTAATGACTATAAAAGTCTGATGCTTACTTTGAGAAATTATACTCAGATTTAGAACTCTCTTGTGTCCGAGTCTGTGTGTCACTCACTGACTCCTTGTCCACCTGAGTACCAGAATCCTGATTTCTCCTGTGAGTTGAGGGACCCTTTACTGGCCTGGCCCATGGCAGTTAGAGGTACCAGAGCTGCTAATAGGATGTAGAACTACCCCAAGAGAAAGATTGGGTTGCAGTAACCAAAGCTGAAAGACTTGGAGATCTGAAGAGTGATTTGATATCATAAATAGAGATACAGAGTTTGGAATTTGTCCAGCAGGGTTTTCATCTTGCTTTGGTTCAGCATTTCCTCACTATGACATTTTGGAATGATCATATATATTTTGTGATATTAGGGGTATATAATCTGCTTTTTATTTTGATTTAATAGGGTATTACAGTTAAATAATTGGATGAATCTCAGAAGAAACTTTGAGTTTCTTTTTTTTTCTTTTTGCTTAGACTGTTATAGATCATGAAACTTAAAGTTGAACAAATATATCTTGCAGTATGCTATAGATAGGCATGCCTCCCCCCCCATTGACTCATATATTTGAACAATCCTGTGGATCTCAGGGAGTGGAATGTAGTAGTTTGAATATGGTTGTCCCAGGGCATGGTACTATTAAGAGGTATGGCCTTGTTGGAGTAGTTGTGGTGTTGTTGGAGGAAGTGTGTCATTATGGCAGGCTTTGAGACCTTTCTTCTAGTTGCCTAGAAGTAAGTCTTCTCTTGCTTATCTTTGGAAAAAGATGTAGAACTCTGAGCTCTTTCTCCAGTGCCATGCTGAACTGGATGCTGCCAGGCTTCCAGCCTAGATGATAATGGACTGAACCTATGAATCTGTAATGTAGCTCCAATTAAATGTTGTCCTTTAAAAGAGTTGCCTGAGTAATGGTGTTTCTTCAGAACAATGGAAACACTTAGACAATCAGTGTAATTCCTCTTTCAAAAGTAAAACAAAGAGTGACTGAAGGTAATATCTGACAGCAGCGTTTGTGCTCCACCCTCAAATTCACCCGTATAAGTCACACATATACAAATATGCACGTGTGTTAATATACAACAACCCTGGCTATTCTATATTGCTTCTGTGTATTTAATATATATCACTCTGTGAAGTAGCTGTATTCTACACTTGTATAGTTAATTTTGTAGTTCTCATAATAATGGAAATAATATATGTAACTTCTTTCTGGAGATTTTTTTTTACATTTATTTATTAGCATGTGTGTGTGTGTGTGTGTGTGTGTGTAGTTATACAGAGGTGTAGGCTACAACCATGAATGGAGGTCAGAAAAGAGTTAATTCTCTCTTCCCATTATGTAAGTTCCAGAGCCCAAACTCAAGTTATCAGACGGGAAGCAAGCACGTTTACCCTTTCAGTTACCTTGACAACCTTACACCTATCTGCTTAAGACTGATTCCTATTCAATTAGAACTGATCTTAAATAGTTACTTGGCTTGAAGGTTAAATATTCCTTATATGGTCATGTGTTTACACACTTGATCCCCAAGCAGTAGCAGTTTTTTGGAAGATTTTCGAATTTTATGAAACAGCCTCTACAAAGATGCCTAGTCTCTAGGGGATAGCTTGACTACAAGTAAGCATTCCAATTCCTGAATGGATAACCAGTGCCCTCATTTGCCGCAGGCCGGCCGATCTGGGCCTCCCCTCAACCCTCGGGAGAAATGGGGTCCTAGTCAGGGTCGACGAGGCGTAGGTGAAGAAATGATGGCAGAGATGACACATGAAGTATAGGATCTGAATGTATTTCTTAAGAATGGCATCAGACTTTTACAGTTATTGCAAAAGAGAAATGTTAAATCTGGCAACCTAGTAATTAAGGTACATCTGAGGCCACCTGAAACACACTAGGTCTAAAGCAGCAGCCATCTTTCTGGAAAGGTGCTACATCCTCCCCTCCCCCCCCCCAGCCCAAGCTGGGCCCGGGGGGACTGTGGACTGCATCCCAGTTCAAGAACGAGTCCAAGAGAGTGCACAAGTCCAAGAGAGAGCACAAAGTGAAAAGCAGGCTTATATGGCGTACAGGAAAGAGGGCGAATGACAAGAGTCACATAGATGGGTGGGGGTCAAAATGATCAGAGTGCAGGACTGAAGTCATGTAGGCAAGTGACCATTACACAAGGTCGGTAGGTAGGATCACATAGCCAGGTGTGAAGCAGGTGGAAGAGAGCAATGGTACCCTCCCCGCTGGGGCTAATTTGGTATTCCTATACTAATTCTCTGCTTCTGCTGGAGGTAAGACTAGGATAGTCCGATCTGGCATTTCCTGTTAATTCTCTGGGTCTCCTTGGCTGGAGGCATGCACCTGAAAGTTCTGACCTAAACGTTCTAGCTAATGGTCTTGAGTTTCTAGTATGTAAAATAGTTCTGACTATTGTGAGGCTGCCCTAAGGAATTAGGAATGAGCTTGACTTCTGCTGCTAACTCTAAGGGCAGAACCTGTCTGACAGGCAGATTCCTTGAGAGAAATTCCAAGCTAAGGATAGCTTGGAATTAAATTAGGATATATTGGAAAAATCGTGCTGGCCAGGAAACAATGCCCAATCTTAGCCATAAACGAATCATTTCTTGGAGTACCTTTATGCCTAAGTAAGAGGGTGTGTTGACGATTGGAAAGACTGATCTGGAACACATCTGAGTTAGGAGATGCCAGCGACTACCTTGAATAGCCAAGGAGGCACGAGTACCCCTTTGGGCCCTTATTGCCTCTTGCCCTTGATCAGGTTTTTAAGCTCGATACTGCAGATGTGACTGGAATAGACGAGTGTGCGTGGCACTCATTCCCACCTCCATCCCTCATTCATCCACCTCCTCGAGCTGTAAGTGACAGTGAAGATTTCCCGTCTTAAATTGTTTCCTATTGTATGGTTTTGGTCACAGAAGCAAGAAAAGTAACTGAAACAATCAAGAAGATGGATTTTAATAGCTTTACTTTAAAATAGTAGTGGCATTCTTAATGTTGATAACATTTTTACTGGAACATATATTTGAAGTCCATTATGACCATCTGGGAGAAAGGATATGAAGAAGTATGGCTTGCTGGATTCTTTCCTCTTGTTCTCTTTGTCTAATTTATACTTATTATCTACAAGTTCTTCAGTTTTGTTTTATTTGTATGTTTATTTTTGGTAGTTGAGGATTCCTTGTAGAGGAATTTTAATTCAGCAATATGGCTGCTCTGGCAAGGTTTCACATCCAAAGAATTTGTAAGTTTGTGTGATCTTTTCTTCAGTAGCATACCTTTAATCCCTCTGCCTGAGTTATAGTACACTCTTAGTATACACCTTTAATCCCAAACAATGAAAGTAAAATTAGTTTGTAGAAGGAAATAGCTATGTTTGGAAGTGACATCTAATTGAAGGGCAAAGTAATAAATCAGAAAAAGAATTGACAGAATGAGTCAGAGACAGGATTCACCCAGTTCTCATGAGAACATCCAGGCAAGACCTAAGACTTAGTCAGTTCATTGAATGCAGATCAGTTCCATATGGTTGAGTAAAGATCAGCTCAGTTCAGTTAAGACAAGTTTGGTTCTTGAATTCAGTCAATTTGTGGAGTTCAGAGGCAGTTTTTCCAGACAGAGCAATTCAGTCAGAAGCCAAGAGAAGCCAATTTGAATCAGTGATCTTAGAGAGAAATTTCAACAAGAACACCTAAGTTGAACCAGCCAGCCTAAGATTGAAAGAGCTAGAGTGAGTTCACTCAGCAGGAAGCCTCCACAATGATAATTACATCTGTCCAATAAAAATTACTTTTACAATTACCACTCGGGAATTATTTTTAAAATATAAGGGAAAAAAGAGCCAGCATCATTGCCCATTGTTGGGGGTCTTAGATGAAAATAGTCTCAAATACAAATTACTCCAATTCAATTCCTGTATTTAAAATAGGGAGAAGAGAGAGATTAAGTGATACCCAAATTGATAATACAAGATTGAGAAATATGTTCAAACTCTGGCCCATGGCTTTCCTTAAACATTTGCATTATTTCTAGGTTCTTGGTGAATATTATTATAATATTTTCTCTAAGTTGAATGCATGACATAAAAATGCACTCATAGAAAGACATCCCCTCCACACATACAAATAATACAAGCAACAGCTGTGAAGTGTTCTCCCAAGCTGTTGTTTGAAAATAATTTACCATGAATGCCAACATTATATTTATAGTCATGTACTTTAAATCCTAGAATAGAAATACAAAAATTCATTCTTGAAGTGGATTTCAGATTTGTAAGTGTGCTGTTTTTGTATGTGATTTGAAATAGCATTCTAATATTACACTAAAAATGAATAATTGACTGGTTTGCTTTATAAATTATTTGGTTACTCAAATAACTTTAATTTGAGAGTCATTTCCAAAATGATTCTTTATAATCTTAATACTGCTTATCCCATGTTTCCCTAGATTCTCTTTGTTTGCCATTTATGATATTTACTTAAAATTTTACCAATCTAAACATGCATCTTGTGGGTAATTAAAATAATTGAACATCAATTACTCATAGGGGTCCAATCTTATAAGAAAGAAAAGAAGAGACATAGATTTCTGTCTGTATGTCTTTCTCTGCATCTATGTTGGTCTCTGTCTCACTGTCTTTCTGTGTCTCTCAGTGTGTATATGTGGGGTGTGTGTGTGTGTGTGTGTGTGTGTGTGCGATTGTAAGTGTGTGTGTGACTATATAGAGTTTGGGAGTTTGACGTTAATAATGGAAGAAAATTAACAATAGAAATTGTGAATTCATTTGAAAAGTATCAAGTAGGCCAACTGGTAAGAAATTTATATTATAATCCTGAACTGTTTTTCTCTCTTAATGCTTAAAATTTGTGGCGGCCAGCCAAAAGCTATTGAGAAGAGAGTTTTCGACTTGGTAGAAAGCATCAAGAAAACAAAATTGATCTTAGTAATATAGGCCGCCTGAGTCATTGACTCATGCACTTTGATCTCATTCTTACTAAAGCCCATTCCTTTTTTATTTTGAAAAATATATTCTAATAACAAAAAGAAATCATAAAGAGTGAATTAAGAATAGACTTTTGGCATCATCTACCTAATAATGCCTTTGGAATGCAGTTTTAGAAAAACCCTACCTAAGTATAGTGTTGAAGATTGGCTCTTCGTATTTCAGATGAGATGGAGTAAATTGTGACACATTTCACTTTTGTTTCTTATGAGTGGTAGTCTCCTTTCCCTACATATAACCAATGCCATATCCCTACTGATTCAGGTCTGGATAAAATTTTATTTTCTCTACTGTTGTAGTTGCCAGAGGCATACTACTATTGAGAATTGAGAGTGGATATATGTACTGAATAGTTCTGAATAGTTCTGTGACTCACAAATTCTTGGTTTATAATAAAAGAAAACATCATACTGGTTCATGCTTCAAACCTATAAGTAAATACAGAGTTTGAAGTTATATATTACATTGAATAAAAACTACGATAAAAATCATATTAGTCAGAATAAGCAGCATTAGATTAAAGGTTGCATCTTAGGATTCAGCTGTCAAAATTTCTATATTCAAAATACCTGTACATTTCATTTCATTTCTTACAGTACTATATATCACCATGTAAATATCTTACTCCTTTAAGCTAGAACAGCCTATAACATATTCTTGTATTTTTAAAACCAAGTGGTGGTAAGATATTTAACTTTGTGAAAGATAAATTTTATATATATATAACTTTTTATAACAACTGACAGACTTGCTATAATTATTAATTAAGATAACATACTCTGCTTTTCCAGTAGGCGTGGCTCTGGAGCGGAGAGTCTTTCTCAGCCCGGCCTTCACCATGTGCGTCTCTGCCTTCATCGATATCAGCGAGGAAGACCAGGTGCCGCTGAACTTCGAGTTTATCTGAAATCAAAAGAAGCTGAGATCTTAGAAAACTCGGAAAGTGGACTTCATGTAGATTTAGCTCGGATTATTGAAGCCTGTGATGTGTGTCTGAAGGAAGATGATAAAGATGTTGAAAGTGTGATGAACAGTGTGGTGTCCCTCCTGTTGATGCTGGAACCAGACAAGCAAGAAGCATTGATTGAAAGTCTGTGTGAAAAACTGGTCAAGTTTTGGGAAGGTAAACGCCCATCTCTGAGACTACAATTGCTCAGCAACCTTTTCCATGGGATGGACAAGAATACCCCTGTAATGTACACAGTGTACTGCAGCCTTATCGAAGTGGCGGCCTCATGTGGGGCCATCCAGTACATCCCAATAGAACTGGATCAAGTGAGAAAGTGGATCTCTGACTGGAAGCTCACCATTGAAAAGAAACACACCCTCCTTAAGACTGCTCTACGAGGCGCTTGTAGATTGTAAGAAAAGTGATGCTGTGTCTAAGGTCATGATGGAACTGCTCAGGAGCTACACAGAGGACAATGCTTCCCAGGCTCGAGTTGATGCCCACAGGTGTATTGTGCAGGCACTGAAGGATCCAAGTGCCTTTCTTTTTGACCATCTCCTTACTCTAAAGACAGTCAAATTTTTGGAAGGTGAGCTTATCTATGATTTATTAACCATTTTTGTGAGTGCTAAATTGGCATTGTATGTCAAGTTCTATCAGAATAACAGAGACTTCATAGATTCACTTGGGTTGTTAACATGAGCAAAATATGGCGAAAATGAGACTCCTTACCTTTATGGGAATGGCAGTGGAAAACAAAGAGATTTCTTTTGACACAATGCAGCAAGAGCTACAGATTGGAGCTGATGATGTTGAAGCATTTGTAATTGATGCTGTAAGAACTAAAATGGTCTACTGCAAAATTGATCAGACCCAAAGACAAGTAGTTGTCAGTCATAGCACACATCGGACATTTGAAAAACAGCAGTGACAACAACTCTACAACACTCTTAATGCCTGGAAACAGAACTTGAACAAAGTGAAAAATAGCCTTTTGAGTCTTTCAGATACCTGAATTTTTATGCAAATAATTTTGTTCTTTGAGAAAAAAGTTCTAAGTCATAGTAAAAACATTATCAACTAAAGAGAGAGAGAGAGAGAGAGAGAGAGAGAGAGAGAGAGAG